>QRFJ01000469.1:533640-650089 GCA_006176705.1 Cocos nucifera | reverse complement strand
GAGGAGAGCTTAGGAGCCTAAGAGTTAGCATATCTGGCATGGAGATCCCTTATCTATGGCAGAGCTCATAGCGGATCTTGATGATGACGGCTGTGGCTGTCAGATAGCGAGTCGCTCGAGGTCCGATGGAGTCAGTCCCGGGGGACGGTGCCATCTACAGCGTCGCCTGCAATAGGTTGACGGTGACAGCCATCGCCACCTGATTGCAGGTTGCTGTCATCTGTAGCGGACTGATGGTGACGGTCGCAGCCATCCGATACTGAGCCACTCGGGGCTGAATGAAGGGTTGAAGAGCTTTGACGTGTACCCATTTTGGAGGAGTTTGACTTTCGTAGGCATCCGTTTGAAGGGGAGATCCAGAAATTTGATCGAAGGAGGTGTCTGGGAGGAGTCCAGCTCTTGAAGAAGTCCAACCGAGAGGATGTCTGAGAGGCATCCGACTGGAGTTCGACTATTGGGGAGTTCGACTGCTGAGGAGTTCGACCACTGAGGAGTTCGATCGAGGCACAACCATTGAGGAGTTCGACCGAATGAGCTCAGCCTCCAAAGAGTTTGGCTGGCTGAAGGAGTTCGACTAAGGCTCGTCCATTGAAGCCCTTCCGTGACTACCGATTGCACCATCCTGAGCATCAGACTGAATTTCGGCAGGAGTGAGATTTATCCCCAACAATAGTCCCTCCACTCTCGAGTTTGAAATTTAGAGGAAGAGAGTATTGAAACAGACAATTATCGAAGTCTTTTTTCGAGCTCTACATCTATTGAAGTTAAAACTCGGGAAGATCTCTTCTTCAGCCAGATGGTGAATCTCATCCTAAGATCGAAGGTAGCTCCTCGAGGGGATATTATCTCCTACAGCCGAGGTTGGCTCAAACCTCGGGGAGATCTCATCTTCTGTGGTGTCGGGGTTTGCTCGGAGGAGATCTTATCTCCTACGTCGAGGTTGCCTCAGAGAGTCTATCTCCTCGGTCGAGATTACCTGGAGGAGATCTCTCTCCTTCACTAAAGTTGGCTCGAACCCTCAGGAGAGATCTTATCTCCTGCAGTCGGGGTTGGTCCGGGGGGATCTTATCTCCTATTGATCGAGGTCACTTTCGAAGGAGAATTTATCTCCTTCAGCCGAGGTTGGCTCGGACCCTCAGGGGAGATCTTATCTCCTTACGGTCGAGGTCACCTCGGGAGAGACTTATCTCCTACCATCGAGGTTGCCCCAGGGGAGATCTTTTAGCTCTTGCAGTCGAGGTTGATGCGGACGCTCAGAGAACTTATCTCCTACGACACGAGGCTTGCCTCGGAGGAGATTATCTCTTACAGTCGAGGTTGCCCGGACGCTCGGGGAGATCTTATCTTCCTGCAGTTGAGGTTGGCCCCAGCGGAGATCTTATCTCCTGCTACCGAGATTACCTCAGGGGAGATTCTTATCTCCTGCAGTCGAGGTTGATTGCGGGATCTCAGGGGAGATCTTATCTCCTACGATCGAGGTTGCCTCAAAAAAAGATCTTATCTCTTGCAGTCTGAGGTTGGCTCGGAGCTCGGGGAGCATCTTATCTCCCGCAGATCGAGGTTTGCCCCAGGGGAGATCTTATCTCTTACCACAAGGTTGCTCCGGGAGAGATTCTTATCTCCTGCCGTTGAGGTTGTCCCAACGAAGATCTTATCTCCTGCAGTCGAGGTTGATTGCGGGTGCTCAAGAGAGATCTTATCTCCTATCGTTGAGGTTGCCTCGGGGAGGTCTTATCTCCTATATTCGAGGTTGGCCCGGATGCTCGAGGGAGATCTATCTCCTATAGCCGAGGTTGTCCCGGGGAGATCTTATCTTCTGCCACCGAGGTTGCTTTCGGGGGAGATCTTATCTCTGCAACTAAGATTGATGCGGGTTGCTCGAGGGAGAACTTATCTCCTACCATCGAGGTTACCTCAGGGGAGATCTTATCTCTGCAGCCGAGGTTGATCCGAATGCTCAGAGGAGATCTTATCTCCTACAGCCGAGGTTTGATACAAGCGCTCGGGGGAGATCTTATCTCTATCGTCGAGATTGTCAGGGAGAGATCTTATCTCCTACAGTCGAGGTTGGTCTGGACGCTCAAGGAGATCTTATCTCCTTCAACCGAGGTTGATGCGGGCGCTCGGGGGAGTTCTTATCTCCTGCCATCAAGGTTGCCTCAGGAGAGATCTTATCTCCTATAGCCGAGGTTGGCCTGGACGCTCGGGAGAGATCTTATTTCCTACAGCTGAGGTTGTCCTAAGAGAGATTTTATCTCCTACCACCGAGGTTGTCCCGGAGGAGATCTTATCTCCTGCAGCCAAGATTGAAGGACTTTGATCGGCTCATATTAGGATGAGGTTCTCATCCCATTCCCAACACGGCCACCATCGACTGCTTCTTCTCTATCACCACATAGTTTTTACACCAAGAAATAATAATGTGGAAATGAAGCAGCTTTATTGAAGGAAGATTATTGATAATACATCCTCAGATTTTCTGAGTTTCAAGATCGTGGAAGCATCATCCCTTTGACTCCTTCAGGCGATAAGTACCGAGCCGGATGACCTCCGCCACTTCATACGGACCTTCCCAATTAGGGGTGAGCTTTTTCTGACTCTAAGGCTGAGAGACAGTGACTCACCAAAGCACTAAGTCCCCCACTCTGAATATCTTGTTTCTAACTTTGGAGTTATAGTACCGAGCCACCTTTCATCTGTAGGCTACCATCCGGATGTGGACTTTCTCCTTTTTTTCTTCTAGTAGGTCAAGGTTGACCCTGAGGTCCTGGGGGTTGTGCTGCTTGTTGAAGCCCACGACTTGTGCAGATGAGAGCTTGAGCTCGATCGGGATAACTGCCTCCGTGTCGAAGGCCAAGATGAAGGGTGTTTTCTCGATTAGCATCCTTTGTATAGTTTGGTATGCCCAGAGGATGTGGTAGAGTTCGTCCACCCAGGCTCTCTTTGCCCTGTCGAGCCTTGCTTTGATGCCTTATAGCAGGATTCAGTTGGTCACCTCAGCTTCTCCATTGGCCTGTGGGTGAGCCACCAATGTGAAGCGGTGGGAGATGTTGAGTTCTTCATAGAACTCGACGAACCTCATCCCAATGAATTATCACCCATTGTCGATTATAAGGATTCGGGATAGATCGAACCGACAGACTAGTGACTTTCAGACGAAGTCCTATACCTTGGCCTCAGTAATATTCGCTAGTGGCTCGGCCTCGACCCACTTAGTGAAATAGTTGATCGCGATCAGGAGAAACTTTCGCTGCTCGGATGCCATCAAGAAGGGGCCAAGTATATCCATTCCCCACTGTACAAATGGCCAAGATGCGCTTAGCGGAGCAAGCTCGGATGGCAGCTGCCTTTGTCTGCTGGCATTCTTCTAACAGCAATCATACTTCTTCACATACTCCATGGAATCGTGAAACAAAGTCGGCCAGTAGTACCCTTGCCGAAGTAGTCTTTACGATAGAGACTTGGCTCCTACGTGACTTTCGTAGAGTCCTTCATGCACCTCCCACAGTGCGAGGTCGGCCTCTGAAGATCGGAGACATCTCAGCAGCAGGAGGGAGTATGATCTCTTATACAATCTGCCTTCATGTAAAATGTAGTGGGAGGCCTGATTCCTGAGCTTTCGAGCTTCTTTCGGGTCGTGAGGAAGGACCCCCTCCTTGAGGTAAGCGACCAACGAGTCGATCCAGCTTGGTTCAAATTTTGTCTGTAGAACGACCTAAGGTTCCTTTGGGGTTGGGCACTTCAGAGTCTCCAAAAATACTCCTTTGGACAGTTCGGCCGGGGCTGAAGTGGCCAACCTGGAGAGAAGATCGGCTCTTGCATTTTCTGCCCTCAAAATCTATTGAATGTCGAAACTATCGAAGGCCGGAGTCAAATCCCTCACTTTTCCAAGGTATCTCACCATGCTTTCCTCCCGTGCTTCATAGATACCATTAACTTGGCCGACCATCAGTTGAGAATGGCTGTAGATTTGAAGCCGATCTACCTTTAATTCCCTTATTATTTTTAATCCAACGATTAGTGTTTCATATTTAGCCCCATTATTGGTCGTGGAAAACTCGAAGCATAGTGCGTACTCGACGATGACTCTCTCGAGACTGACCAAGATCAGTCCCACACCAGCTCCAGTAGAGTTGGATGAACCATCCATGTGCAGAGCCTAGGAGCCTTTGGAGAGGTCGGCGCTTTCCTCAGAGAGGTTCGGCTACGATAGTAGGGCGCCGATCTCATTCTGTTCAAGCTTGACTTCGACTGAAATGGTGCATTCTAATATAAAATCTATCAGTATCTGAGCCTTGATCGATGGTTGGGGTCGGTAGTTAATGTCGAACTCTGTAAGCTCGATTATCCATTTTGCGATTCTTCCGAAAGCATCCGCTCAATGAAGGACTGCTTTTATTGGTTGGTCCATAAGGATCGTTATGGTGTGCTCCTAAAAATAAGATCAGAGCCTTCTGATAGTAATTAGAAGAGAGTAAGTTAGTTTTTCTAATCTAGAGTACCTAGTCTCTGCATTCCTTAGGACCCGACTTACGTAGTAGATCGGTCACTGCATCTTCGCTTCTTCCTCGATCAAGACTGCTGCCAGGGCTATCAGAGAGACAGCTAGGTACAGAAATAATTCTTCTTCGAATTCGGACTTTGTCAGTAGTGGGGGTGAGTCGAGGTAGTTTTTAAGCTCCTCGAATGCCTGTTGGTACTCCGCCGTCTAGTAGAAGTTCTTAGGTTGTCTGAGAACTTGGAAGAAGGGCACACATCGTTCGGCTAACCTTAAGATAAAGCGATTTAGGGATGCCACTTTTTCGATCAGGCACTGAACTTTCTTGATCATCTTCAGAGTGGTCATCTCCTGAATGGCTCGAATTTTCTCGGGGTTTACTTCGATTTCGTGTCTCGACACCATGGACCTCAGAACTTTCCCAAAGGTCAAGCCAAAGGTGCACTTGACCGGGTTCAGTTTCATCTTGTGCTTTCTGAGCGCACCGAAGGTCTCTTTAAGGTCGGCGAGGTGGTCTATTGAAGCCCGACTTTTGACGAGCATATTATCCAAATACATCTCCATGTTGCGATCAATCTGCTCCTTGAAGATCTTATTGATCAAATGCTGGTACGTTGCCCCTGCATTTTTGAGTCCAAAGGCTATGACCCTATAATAATAAAGACCATGGTCAGTAATGAAAGCGATCTTCTCTTCATCCTCGGGTGCCATTAGTATCTGGTTATAACCAAAAAAGATGTCCATGAAGGTGAGGAGCTCATGGCCCGAGGTCGCAAGCTAGCAGGAATTTGATTTCTGTTTCATGCTTAGCACAAGAAGGTTATGTGATCACCTTCTTTAAGGACCATTGTAACATTCTTTATGAAAGAAATAAAATTGCAAATGGTTTCCTTATTAATGGTCTTTATCAGCTACATATTGATGTACCTATTCTAACTATCGAGCAAAACGTGAATGCCAAACGACCTAGGGATAGTCCAAATGATAGATATCTATGGCACCTGAGATTAGGTCATATAGCAGAAGATAGGATCAACAAATTGGAGAAAAATGGGCTATTGAGTCCATTGACTTTCGAGTCATATCCAACTTGTGAATCTTGTCTTCAAGGCAAAATGACTAAACTCCCTTTTGTTGGACATGGGGAGAGGGCCACAGATCTCCTTGCCCTAGTACATACTGATGTGTGCGGCCCATTTGATGTGCCGGCTAGAGGCAATTTTGTCTACTTCATTACCTTTACCGATGATCTGTCTAGGTATGGATATGTGTATCTTATGAGACACAAGTCTGAAGCTTTTGAAAAGTTCAAAGAATTCAGACATGAAGTAGAAAAACAAACTGAAAAACCCATTAAGGTTCTTCGATCAGATCGAGGAGGTGAATACCTTAGCCGAAAATTCCTTAGACTATCTTAAGAAAAATGGCATAGTCTCTCAATGGACTCCACCAGGAACACCTCAACTCAACGGGGTTTCAGAACGGAGAAATCGGACTCTATTGGATATGGTTCGATCCATGATGAGCTTCACAGACCTCCCTGATTTTCTTTGGGGACATTCATTGTTAACTTCAATTTATCTACTGAATAGGGTTTCCTCTAAAATCCGTTCCTACCACACCGTATGAGATATGGCATGGTAAGAAACCAAGTCTGAGTCATCTCAGAATTTGGGGTTGTCCGGCTCATGTCAAAAGACAACAAGCGGACAAGTTAGAGTTTAGGTCCTTTAGAGCTCGATTCATAGGATATCCTAAAGAGTCATTAGGATACTATTTCTACATTCCAGAAGACCACAATGTGATTGTGAGTCGACATGCCATCTTTCTTGAAAAATAGTTTATTCAAGATAGCGGCATTGGAAAGCAGATTAAGCTTGATGAGAAAGTCTCACAAGCAAAATGAGCTAAGGACCAAGTGGAACCAAATCAGGTTGAGCCAATAAGAACACTACCTCCTCCACCTCGTAGATCGGAAAGAGTTTTCCATTCCCCTGAAAGATACTTAGGTATTATTTCAGAGGATAGAGAAAATATTCCTCATAGGTAATGGTGCTCATGGTGATGATCCCAAAACCTACAACGAGGCGATATCAGATATCGACTCCGAGAAATGGCTTGAGGCAATGAAGTCAGAAATTGACTCGATGCACTCAAACCAAGTCTGGACCTTGGTAGATCCACCAGAAGGTATAGTACCTATTGGATGTAAATGGATCTTCAAGAGAAAGATTGGTGCAGATGGAAATGTGGAGACATTCAAGGCTAGACTAGTGGCAAAAGGTTATAGTCAACGCGAAGGCATTGACTATCAGGATACCTTTTCCCCAGTGGCTATGCTAAAATCCATCCGCACATTGCTTGCTGTTGCAGCCTATTTCGATTATGAAATATGGCAAATGGACGTGAAAACGGCATTCCTTAAATGGATATCTTGAGGAAGATATCTATATGGAACAGCCGCTAGGTTTCACATCCAGTGATACTGATCACAAGGTTTGCAAGCTGCAAAGGTCCATATATGGACTTAAGCAAGCATCTCGGAGCTGGAACACTCGTTTCAATGATGTGATCAAAAAGTTTGGTTTCATCAAAAATGAAGAGGAACCATGTGTTTTTCAAAAAGGGTCAGTGGGAGCGCTGTTGTCTTCCTCGTATTGTACGTGGATGACATCCTCCTTATTGGGAATGATATTCCCATGATTGACGACAGTCAAATTATGGTTGTCCAAGGAATTCTCCATGAAAGACCTAGGTGAAGCATCCTTTATTCTAGAAATTAAGGTCTATAGGGATAGACCGAATAGGATGCTAGGACTTTCACAGAAGATGTACATAGAGAAAGTACTAAAGAGGTTTAGTATGAAAAACTCTAAGAGGGGATTAATACCCTTCAGACATGGTATTCATCTTTCCAAGAAGATGTGCCCTAGCACATCTGAGGAAATAGAACACATGAGCAAGATCTCTTATACTTCTATAATAGGGAGCCTCATGTATGCCATGCTATGTACATGACCTGATATATCCCATGCTGTGAGTGTCACAAGCAGATATCAGTCAAATTCAGGTGAAGAACATTGGACTTCTGTAAAGTGTATCCTTAAGTACTTGAGAAGAACTAAGGATATGATGTTGGTCTTTGGTAAGGGAGAACTCCCTGTCCAGGGATACACAGACTTGAATTTTATGTCCGATGTAGATGATCAAAAGTCGACATCTGGGAGTCTATTTCTGTGCAATGGAGGTGCTGTCAGTTGGAAGAGTTTCAAGCAAACCATGATAGCAGATTCCACCATAGAAATAGAATATATCGCTGCATCAGAGGCTGCGAAGGAAGCATTCTAGTACAAAAAGTTTGCGATAGAAATCGGAGTAATGCCATCAAATGCCATTCCTCTGTACTGCGACAATAATGGCGCCATAGCCCTTACTAAGGAGCCGAGGTCTCACCAGAAGTCTAAGCACATTGAGCGATGATACCACCTCATCCACGATTATCTCGAGAAGGGTTACATCGAGATCAAGAGAGTCAACTCCACAGATAATGCGGCAGATCCACTTACAAAGCCATTGGGATAATAAAAATTCGAAGTCCACCTTAAGAAGATGGGACTTAGACTTATAGCCAACTGGCTTTAGGACAAGTGGGAGATTGTTAGATATATGTGCCCTAGAAGCCATAATTGGTTTGAATCTGATGATCATCAATTGAATTGATCCAGTTCAATTGATTTGAATGAGATTCAATTAGGTTTAAGAAAATCGTCCTAGCATTCGATTGAACCTAATGTTCTTCTTTTACTATCATAAATAGTTATCCTGACTAAGCCAAAGGAGTTTGTGCTCATTTAGAGACCTTCATCTGATTTGACTGGAGTCTGTCCAAATCAAAAAAGAGTTGTCTTATTTTGTAAGATAATTCCTATCATTTTTGATCACCTGCCATTTTTCATCCTTTGACTTTAGTCAAAAGTTGACCTTTGACTGATCAAATGTTGACCATTGATACTTTGACTTTTGTCCACGTGTCATGCACCTATTGAAGTGTTGGTGGGGGCCTGTCCTCCTGCCAAAACCTGGCAAGAAGGAGGGCGCACGCCTCCCTTGGCGTGCGCCCAAGCTGGAGACGCCCAGGAGTCCCTATTGGATAGGGACTCCATCTTCTTTTTGGATTCTGATTAAACTTCTCCTAAGAACCAAGTTTGACTGGTCTTAGGCACCATCTCAGAAGGAATCCAGGGGACTCTATTTCCATCAATCAGATTTAGATTTGATTTCCCAAAGGATTGTGATTGGTTGGGAAGAAGAGGAGTTGGATCACGCTTAGTCTATAAATATGACCCTACGCCCAACTCAAAGAGCATTAGAGAATTCCATGCCTCAAGGCTGCCTCCCTCCTCCTTCTCCATGCCAAAGCATCTTCTACCTCTCCTCTCCATGCCCAAAGTGGTTTGGGTTCTTGGTTAGTGCAATCCAGATGAGAGAAAGGCGACAGAAAGCTAAGAAGGCTACGCTGCTACAAAGGATAACCGCTGATCTTCGAAAGATATTTTGAAGATCCTAAAGATTAGATCTAGATCTGATTTTTGGAGATGTGATAGAGAAGAAGAGGATCTTCAGATCCAGCCCGAGTGGATATCGGTAGAGGCTAGGTGCTTGCATGGCTAGATTCAGAACCTTCCGCTGCTTACAGGATCATCAATGGATAATAGGATTACCCAACATCAAGATAAATTAAATTTGATTTAATTTATTTAAATTTTATTTTTATTATTAGAATAATAAGAATCAGATCTGAAATATCTCAGATCTGATTAGGATTAAAGAAAAAAAAATTTAAAATATATCTCTTAATCCGATCAGATCTGAACGAACCTGATTTGAAAAATCAAAATTTTTCTTCAGGGATAAGCCCCTATCTACTCTCCAATAAGTGCATGACACATGGGCAGAGGTCCAAGAGTCAAAGGTTAATATTTGACCAAAGTCAAAGAACAAGAATTAGCAGATGATGAAAAATGGCAGGTGTTGTCTTAAATTTATCTCATAAATTAAAATAATCCTTTTCTGATCTGGATAAGCTTCAGTCAGATCCGGTAAAGGTATCTGAGTGAGCACAAACATATTTGGCTCAATCGAGATAACTTTTCATGATAATAAAAGGAGAATGTTAGGTTTAATCATGTGCTAGCATGATTTTTTTGAATCTAATTGAATCTAATTCAAATCAATTAAACTAGATTAGTCTAATTGATGATATCTAGATCCAAATTTTTATTTGTGTGATTCAGTTAAGTTCAGTTCTATATGATAATGAGATATGTCATGATCTTCATCATCGACATCATCAAAACTCCTTTCGATGGATCAGAACTCTTCTGATTCAGACAACTGGAATGATCGATCATCTAAATCATTCTAATTGCTCCCAAAATCCACCAGTGACACCTAGCAGTATATGGTGGCAATCCATCAAAACTGAAAATGAACCTCTTGGTGCAGCTATCTGTGTGATTAAGTTCTTCTATCTTGAGCTCCGATCAGATTAGGATTAAGGTGAACTCGTCAAATTCTAATTTCTATCATATGATTTAATCATTCGATTCAAGTCCGATATGAAAATCTTAATAGAAACTCTTTCTATTATTTCACTTTCTGCCATGGCCATGGGCTTATGGACTTGATTCTCATGATCATCATAGGGCTGCTCCTCATCCACCGAGGTAGATAGATTCCATCTTGGTGCAATCCAATTCCTACAATGAACATGCTATAGCCAACATACACCTCAGGATTTCGAATGGCTAGGAGATCCGAGTCATGGTGTAGTCAAACTATAACACCCTCAAGGTGAACTATCGATGCACCTCAGGTCAAAGAACCAGACACACCACTGCAGCTTCGAGTCAGTCATCGACGAGAAGGTAGACTTTCTTATGACTACTCGAGGTGGTCACGCTCAGTGCCCTCATTCTCTAACGAGTACCTGTACTCTCGCTCCGGTGTCTCTATACCATAGACTCAAGACTCATCTACTATAAAGAAGCGATTGTACACTAACCTTTCGGATCAATTATCATCCTCATGATGATCCTACAGTCAGGAGCATTTTATGAGTTAATAATGAAAATTCTTGTCTTAAATTTTCAACTCTTGAAAATAAGAATTATCATTACCATTAACTCAAGGGATGTATCACAGACACTAAATGCACATATGTGATAGAAAATGATCCATTTTATTATTTATAGTCAAAATTATAATTTTGCTCTTAGAAGTGTATTACAAGTGTCAACCAATTCTGACTTCTCGGGCACACATATCTAACAGAATCATCATTAGCATATTCCTTTCTAAATAAAAGACAATCATTGGGACAAGCATCAATCTTCTCATACTTAAGCCCCAACGGTTCAATAACCTTTTTTGCTTCATTGAAAGATTTTGGTATCTCACTATTAGAATATGCATGCCTCAAAACATCCAACAACACATCAAAGCTCGAGTTGCACCATCCATACAAACACTTCGCATGATATAAATGTAACAAAAAGGATAATTTTGTAAAGTCCTTGCAGCCTGGATATAATTCTTTCTCTACATCTTCCATCACTTTATTAAATTTTTCAACATGTGGGAAAGAATGCTCCATGGATTCTGATTCTATAAATCTTTCTAAATTTGCCTCACCTAAAGGCTCTATATTTAAATTTAAATTTAGTTCATCATGAACTCCAAATGCTTCACGTATCATTTCGACCATATCATTGCCTCTAGATGTTTCTTCCCAGTTAATGGTGACTCTATTAGTAGTGGTTGCATGTGTAATAGAATCCAAAGCATCATACCCATGCATTATACTATTGACTACAAGTTGATCATAAACCTCTGCATAGTTTCTATGATAGTAACGTACACACTTTTTGCAAGGACAAAAAATTTTTCCATCAATAGATCCAGACTTGAATGCTGAATTGAGAAAACTATCTACCCCATCCAAGTAATCCTTACTAACTCTACTACATTCCATCCATCTCTTGCATTTATGATTATCCATCATAATTAGCTATCTTATAATTCAAAAAAGGAATTAATAAAGATGTAGCATACATTTCTGCTTTGTACATGTACACATAAAATATATTACGTAAGTTAAAATATGCAAACATAATCTAAGGGATCGAGATCAGCATAATAATCATATCATTATGAAGATGTGCATTTGTCTACAATCTTTTTTATAAGAAATGCGATGCAAGGAACAAAATCCACCATTTGAAGCAAATAGTGAAATCATTAATCAATGAGAGTAATTAGCAATGAATAGTGAGATCATTATTCAGCAATGATATATGTCATTAATTGACTCAAAAAGTGATACAGGAAATAAAATCAACCATTTTACACACTATTCCCATGAGATGGCAGCTAGTCAAACAAAATAATTTACTTGTTATCTATAATACAGATCAAAAAAGTTCTTCAATTTCACTTCAACATAAAATATTAAAAAGCTGCTAACAAGTAGCCCTCTCAAGCATTTTACAATACACGTGAACATTGAACTACTAATAACAAATTTGAAGTAAAAAAAGAGCATCCAAGTGGGTCTAAAATTTTCTTAAACCTTCCCTTTTCGCAAAATCTTTTTAACTACAAGGCTGGCAATGCACAAGATGCTTGACTATTTTATAGAAACATAAGGTTTTTGTTTCCAACTCTTATCAAAAAAAATCCTCTCTCTAAAGCATAAAAGCAAAAACTAGAACATCCAAGTGGGTCTAAAATGCTTATCCCAAACATCCAAGATAACAAATGGTATAGAATAGCATTAAATGAAAATAACTTTTTTATCACAATAATGGATCAAAGAATTCATTTGATAGCTTCTACCAAGTTGAATAATTGCAATTGAACATAATACAAAATGATGTGATTACATCAAATTTTTAAAAAAAATGATAACTCGAATCATGCTAAGTAGCTCTATTCAAGCACATTTCAAACTAAAAGATAACCTCATTAATTCAAGTCCAACAAACGCCCCTCCCATAATTGATGGGAAGGATGGATGTTTAGAGGACATATCAGTGGCAATAATTTGTTGCAACTCAGAATAGAATAATGTGACTATGTTACCATTCTAAAATTTGGACAAAAAAAAAGTTATAAACATTGGGATGGGACTTAGAAAAATTTCAACTATAAATAAAGAATGAATACAACTAAAGAAGGGAAACAGAGCAGTATACCTAGATGGCCACCATATCATTCAACCATGGAGATGAATAACAAGGATGTTGCACGCTATACACAACACCTTTTGTATACCGCATATCACATCTTATTTGATAGCTATCTATCTTTATGATTGAATAATGTGAAGGTTATTTAGGATTATATTGTTTTCTATGGTACAAAATAAACAACATCTAGGATCCTGGGTCCTAGAAAAATAATGCGACTTCATTTGTTATGGAGACAACTTTAACTTCACAAGTCTGATTGCTACCTTTCTTTATCCTATTTTAAAAATAAGAAAACACTGCCTCACACAAATTGAAAAACTGAGTACATAAATGATAGTAAAATAACCAAACATGCAATAAAGTTTCAATAGACTATCTATTTTTTCTTATCAAGATGGATATAAGATATGATTTTTCCTAATAATATCAACACATCAATTAAATTATCAACTAAAATTTAAAAAATAAATTATTTATCAAACTATCAATAAAATAATGTATTTTTAATCCTTACAATGACACATCTAAGTTATGAATTTGGGGCATGATGAGTCTTTTGAACAGAGATTCAATGTATGTGTGGAGATAATGTAAATTATTCGCAGATGACAATGTCCTCTGATTCTTCATCCAGGCTTCCTTGGCTGAAACATTATTTTTTAATTCTAAGTTGATTAGAATAACTTCTTCCACCAACTAGTTGTATGCTAGTAGCTTTGACATCATTTTTATCTTCCTAGTTGTCTTAGATTTGTGTTTAGCAACCATGGAAAGCTTCTTTTGCTTACCTTTTAAGTATTAGTTAATTAAGAAAGACAGAGTGCAAGATAGAGTAGTCTGGATTATTGTTTTCAATGATGAAATAACCATAGAGTCCAAAAGGAATATACTTAAAGCTATGAGGCCACATAAAAATTTAAATAGGCAAGCCAGTAGAATCCTTTTGCTTGGTCTTTTTCATGCAAATTCCCGATGAACAAATAGGAATTGATCATGAATGGCAAAAGTTTGCGAGATTCACGAATGGAAATGGTGATTGGAAGACTAATTTATGAATGAAAATGGTGATTGGAAGACAAACCTGGGGAAGAAGGAATTGATTGAAATTCGGGATGATGTGGGAAAGACCAGAGGGATCGATCGGAATTTGGAACGATGCCAAAAAGATCAGAGGGATTGATCGAAATCCGGGATGATGCGATCGAGATCGAGATCGATCGAAAGGGATGATGGGGAAGACGAGGGATCGATCGAAATCTAGGACGATGTCGAAAAGATCGGGGGGATCAATTGGAGAGGATTAGGATTTTGTGAGGTGGGGGATCGACAGGATGAGCGACGCCAATCTCTCTCTATCTCTCCTCATTTCTCTTTTGATTTCTATCCTTACGGCCATGAGGGGAGTAATAAATGCTAATTGGGAGGGCGGGTTGGAATCCGCGGGAAAACCTAGCGCATGGGGCTGAGATAGTGCGCGGGTTAAGCCAGCGCGTGAAAAATAAAGTGAAAAAAATATCTCCCATGCACGAAATAAAAGAAGAATATGCATAGAATTAATAAAAAATATATATAGATAAAAATAATAATAAATAAATTATTAATAAAAATCAATAAAAATATATTTTATAATAATTATTATTAATATTAATATATAGGTAAAAATATATTTTATAATGATAATTATTAATAAATATCAATATAAATATGATTTAAAATGGCAATTACTAATAAATATCGATATAAATATATTTTATAATGGCAATTTATACATTTATCAGTAAAAAATAGACATTAACGATAATTATTTTTATTTGCACTAAATTTTGATATCTCAAATGACATTCATGGTAATTAGGCTTTTGCCTCTAATTAATTGCCACTAAAAATGAGTTTTGTTGTAGTGTATGTTGCAGAAACCTCTGATCTTTGGCATGAACCTGAGGAGAACTTTGACATTCTCTAAGACAACAGACTATCACAGTAACTCTAGAGAGAAGAGAGATTGAGGGAGAAAAGATCTAGGGAGCACCATAAATCCTAACGATCACCATATACTGCTAGGAGTCACTGATGGATTTTGAGAGTAATTAGAATGATCTTGATGATCGATCATTCTAATTGGATGAATCGAAAGAGTTTTGATCCATCAAATGATGTTTCGATGATGTCGATGATAGAGATCACGACATGTCTCATTACCATATGAAACTGAACCTAACTAGATTATACAAACAAGAATTTGGATCTGGATGTGATCAATTGGGCTAATCCATTTTGATTGATTTGGATTAGATCCTATTAAGTTCAAGAAAATCGTGCTAGCACACGATGGAGCCTAACATTCTCCTTTTGTAATCTTTTTGATTTATCTCGATTGAGTCAAATTAGATTTGGCTAATCCAGGAACCTTATATGACTTTATCCTGATTTGACTGGAGCTTGTCTAGGTTAGAAATGTATTGTCCTAATCCATTAGATGGGAATAGGATAATACCTGCCAATTTCCATAACCTTCAGGACAAGACCTGCTATTTTTCCGTTTCATTCAAACATTGACCTAGTCTTTGCAAGAAAGAAGAGGGAAGGTGTTTGCCCCCTATTTTTCATCTAGGGCACATGCCCCTAGAGGATTTTTCATGAAGAATAATGTGTGCATGCCCCATATTGGTGTGCGCATGTGGGGATAAGGGAAGGTGTTCAAATTAGTTTGGACTCTTGGTTTTTGATGAGATCAAAAACTCTAGAACCCTTATCTCTTATTGGCACCATCTAAGAAGAAATTTTTGGGCATCTCACCTGATTAGATCAGGTGTGTAAGCATGGCCAATTAGATTAAGATCTGATTAAATTAACCAATATGATTGGTTGATGTTGTGTGACACTGCATGGCGCAAAAAGGTCTATTTAAACCCTACTATGTCCTAGGATTTTCATGCACCCACTTTCCATGCCATAAGGCTGCCCCTCCCTCTCCTCTTCCATGCCATCCTCTATTTGGTCCTCTCCCTCTTCTCCATGCCCAAAGGTTGAGCAAAATTCCAACAAAGGTTTGAAGACAGTTGGCGCAAAGATCAAGAAGAAGAATAGCCTATTTTGTAAGACGAACGTATTGACTTCAAAATTATTTTGAAGGATCTATGAAAGGACTCTAGATCTAATTTTTAAAGATCAGATCCAGAAGGAGAGCACGTCTAGCACCAGCCCGAGTGGACTCCGATAGAGGCTAGGTGCTTGCGTGGCTAGATCCAGAACTTTGAGTGTTGTCAGATCATCGACAAGATAAACGATTTACACAAAAGGTAACATTCGATGTTCTAGATTATTAATTAATTTTTACTTTTAATATTGGATCATTGGGATTAGATTTGAGAACTCTCAAATCTAATCAAGTTCTATAGAAATTTTTGTAAAAAATTTTACTAAAATCAGATCAATCCTGCGGTGGAAAACCTAGTTTTTCTTTAGGGGGAGGTCCTGATGGAGATTCAAGCTGAGCTTCCCCAACCTTCAAAGATGATGATGAAGTTTTAGCACCGTAACTCTATAAGATATTATTTCTACCATTATGATCATGGTCACGATACTGAGGATTACCATCTTTTCCATGATGCGATCGAGAAACTCATCCGGGAGGGAAGGCTGAATCACTTAATTCGGGGAAGAACTCCTTTGCACCGACCCCCTCTGAGAGCTCGACAATCACCTCGTTAGCCTCAGCACTCAATGCTCACACCAGCATAGGAGGCAAAGAGCTCATGGCGATTGAAGAGCGACCCCTCCATGGTGAAATTCATATGATTACTGGGGGGTCGTTTGGATCAACGGTCACGAAGAGACAAAGGCTTGAACATGCCATCACTTTCACTGAGTAGGATGCAGAAGGTGTACAACAATTATGCACATAATGATGTTGTGGTTGTTACTTCAAATATAGCTGATTATAATATACATCGTGTATTTATTGATAATAGAAGCTCGATCAATATTCTATATTTTTTCATTTTTTTCAAATGAAACTTTCTCTTGATTGGTTGAGTAGATTTGACATACCAATCCAAGGCTGCTCCAGAAGCTCCATAATGCCTGAAGGAATAATCAAGTTGCCTATCACAATGAGGACCCCACCTTAGCAAATGATAATTCAGGTAGACTTTCTTGTTGTGAAGCTCCCCTTAGCTTATAACACAATCTTCGAATGATCTAGCCTATGGACATTAAGAACCATGGTGTCCAGCTACCATCTGATGGTCAAATTTCCAACTGTGAATGGGGTAGGATGGATCTAAGGCAACCAGACTATGGTGCGATAGTGTTTTGCCACCAAACTTCAAGCAGAGGATCAAATGAAGATCCAATCTAAACTCCCTATAAGGCTGGATGCTCGAGATGACCTGATCGATGATCGTGCCCAACCATCTGATGAACTCTTGGAGATTCCATTGAGAAAAGAGAATTCTCACCAAATTGTGAAGATTGCCTCTTACTTTGATCAGATAACAAAAAGCCAGCTAACCGCTCTTTTGCGGGCAAATATGGACCTATTTGCCTAGTCAGCTGTAGATATGCCTGAAATTGATCTAGAAATAATATTCCACTATCTGAAGGTGGATCCAAGTTGCTGCCCAATCAAGCAAAACAAGCAAAGTTTTGTCCCGTAGCGCCAAAAAGCCATCATCGAGGAGCTGGACAAATTGATTAAAACTGGTTTCATCAAAAAGATGATATACCCAAAGTGGTAGGCGAACATTGTGCTGGTGAAGAAAGCAAATAAAAAATGATTCATGTGCATTGATTTCATCGATTTAAATAAGGCTTGTCCGAAAGATAATGATCAGCTATCTTGAATCGATCAACTAGTCAAAACCACCTCAGGGCATGAGCTCTTCAGCTTCATGGATGCTTTCTCTGGCTATAATCAAATTTAGATGATTCTTGAAGATGAGGAGAAAACAACCTTTATTACTGACTGTGGGCTCTTTTGCTATAAGATAATACCCTTTGGGCTAAAAAATGCAGGAGCCACATACCAAAGGTTGGTGAACAAGATCTTCAAAGACTAGATCGATAGGAATATGTAGGTATATGTTGATGACATGCTGGTCAAGAGTCATGCAATACCATCATGTTGCTGACCTCCAAGAGATCTTTGATACCCTTCATCGATACAAGATGAAGTTGAAACCTACGAAGTGCACCTTCGAAGTTACCATCGGCAAATTTCTTGGCTTTATGGTCTTTCGTAGAGACATCGAGATAAATCTTGAGAAGATCAAAGCAGTTCTGAAAATGACATCCCCAAAATCAGTTAAAGAGATACAATGCCTAATCGGTAAAATAGCCTCTCTTAATCATTTTGTCTCTAGGTCGGTCGAGAGGTGTCTTTCTTTTTTTCAGACTTTCAAGTAGTTGAAGAATTTTTAATAGAACCCAGAATGCTAAGAAACTTTTGAAGAGTTGAAAAAGTATCTTAGCTCCCCACCTCTGCTCACCAAATCACAAATGGGTGAGGAACTCCTTCTATACCTGGACATCTCTCTAGTGATAATCAGCGCAGTCCTTGTTCAAGAAGAAGGACAACTACAGAATCCCATCTATTATACTAGCAAGATCTTTCATGATGCGAAGACCAAATATACTAAGCTAGAAAAACTGATCTTTACACTAGTCATCATAGCAAAAAAGCTCCGACTCTACTTCCAAGCTCACACCATAGTACTATTTATGGATCAGCCAATCAAAGTGGTGCTTCATCATCTAGATACTTTGGGTTGGATTGCAAAATGGGCTCTAGAGCTCTCAGAGTTAGACATACACTACTGATCGAGGCCTTCCATTAAAGTACTGATCTTAGCCAACTTCATCCTTGAATGCACTATCTAGGAGGGCAAGAGTTTAGAAGGAAATATCGAAAAAAGATCAGAAGATCCCACAAGCTTGAAGGGTGACAAAAACTTGGGGTCGGATATCGAATAGTCATGGACCTTGCATGCCGATGGCTCATCAAACTTATCGGGGTTAGGAGTCAGACTCATCTAGTCTGGAAGGAGATGTGGTCGCATACATTTTGCGTTTCGAGTTCCTAACCACCAATAACGAGGTAGAATACAAAGCTTTGATCGCTGGACTAAAGATCGCCAAAAAAACTAGGGCCCAGCACTTGAAGGTCTTCAGTGATTTCTAGCTGGTGATCGGATAGATCAAGAAAGAATATGAAGCTTGAGAAGAGAATATGAAAAAATACCTTCAAAAGGTAAAGGATCTCATCTCGTCCTTCCGATATTTTGATATTCAATAGGTTCCTAGGACGTAGAACGCCCGAGCTGATGCCTTGTCCAAGCTAGTATCTTCATTGCCTGCCGACCTCAAGAAGGAGACCTATTATGAGATCTTAAGAACTTCGAGCTTAGAAGTGCCTGATGCCATTCAGCAAATCAATGAAGAGCCCAACTGGATGGACCCTCTTCTAAAATACTTAAGGTCGAGTGAGCTACCACCTGATCAGAAAGAAGCTCGGAGGATCAGAAGCAAGGCTGCTCGATATGTATTGCTCAACGATGAATTATACAAGTGGTCTTTCTTTCTACCTCTTCTGAAATGTTTGTGTCCATTTGAAGCCAACTACACCCTACGAGAAGTCCACGAAAGGATCTGTAGAAGCTACTTGGGAGGTAGATCCCTATCTTACAAAATCCTTAGATAGAGATATTGTTGGCCTACAATGCAATAAGATGCTCAGAATTTTGTCAGAAAGTGTGAGCAATGCCAATGGAATGACAGAATTTAGCGTCAACCAGTGGCTCTTCTAACTCCAATCGAAGCCCCCTAGCCATTCGCCAAATGGAGATTGGACATATTAAGTCCATTACCTCGAGCCTTAGGCCAGCACAAGTTTCTCCTAGTGGCCATTGACTACTTTACGAAGTGGATCGAAGCTGAGCCTCTAACTTAAATCACTGAGGCAAAAGTTTGGGATTTTATTTGGAAGTCAATTATCTGTTGCTATGGTCTTTTCAAAATGTTAATCTTCGATAATGACAGATAATTCAGTAGAGCCCGGCTCCATGAGTTTTATGAAGACCACGAAATAGAGCAGTGCTTCATGTTGGTAGGCCACCAATAAGTAAATGGAGAGGTAGAAGTCGCCAATAGAACTCTCCTACAAAGCCTGAAAGCCAGACTAGACCGGACTGAGGGGTCATGGGTTGAAGAGCTTCATCATGTCCTTTGGGCTTACCAAACCACCCAAAGAGTCCCCACTGGTGAAACTCCATTTAGCCTAGCATTCGAAACAGAGGTAGTTTACCTATGGAATTTGGATTTCCTTCCCTCATAGTCGAGGAGTATGATGAAGATACAAATCCAATATGGCTCAGAGCCAATCTCAACCTAATCGAGGAGAGTAGTGAACGTGCTGCAATAAGAATAGCCGCATATCACTAAAGGGTGGCCAAGTATTATAATGCTCGGGTCAAAGCTAAAAAATTTTGAGCTAGCAATCTTGTCCTCCGATGAACAGAAATTTTATAATCTATAGAGCAGGAAAAGCTTGCACCTAACTAGAAAGACTCCTATCAGGTTGACGAGGTCATACGACCAAGGACCTACAGCCTAAAGCAGTTGAATGGGACTTTACTCTCTAGGCCTTAAAATTCGGCCAATCTTCGCATGTATTATCAATAATGAATAAATGGATTTCCAAATTCATTTTTTAAATTCATCGATAGATATTTGCGTACCAAAAAGAACTTGGAAGAAGTCTCTCAGGGTCCCTTTGATCGGGATGAGTACATAGCGAGTTTCTCAAATTGGAACCGCTTCAAACGAAGGTTCCTTTGATCGGAATGACAAATAAAGGTCTCTTTGATCGGAATGAATACATAGCGAGTTTCTCAGATTAAAATCGCTTCGAATGAATGTCTCTTTGATCGGGATAAATACATAGTGAGTTCCTCAAATCGGAATCGCTTCAAACGAAGGTCCTTTTGATCGAGACGTCAAATGAAGGTCACTTTGATCGGGATGAATACATAGCGAGTTTTTTAGATCGAAACCGCTTCAAATGAAGATCTCTTTGATCGAAATATCAAATGAAGGTTCCTTTGATTGGGATGAATACATGGTGAGTTTCTCAATTCGGAACCGCTTCAAACGAAGGTCCCTTTGATCGAGATGAATATATAGTAAGTTTCTCATATCGAAACCACTTCAAATGAAGATCCCTTTGATCGAGATTAGTGTATGGTGAGTTCCTTAGATCGGAACCGCAAACGGTCCCTCCGACTGTGATAATATTATGGCAAGTTCCTAAGGTTGGAGCTGCATTTTACAAATGCCCTTTAACCAAGATATTTGCAAAACATGTTCCTAAGATCGGAACTATTTCATACGAGATCATTTTGATCAAAACATCGACTTAGAAAAATTTTATGGGTCGGGGTTAAACTACCTTTGAGGTTCAAACACCTCATGAAAGAACCTCTGAAGTTAAGACTGATTTCTTCAAGGTTCACATTCATCTCAACATACAGAGAATAAAAGAAAAGAGACATTTATTTATAGAAGAAAATTCTTACAAGTGCAATAATAATAATATTGCTTTTATAAGAATCAGCAAAAAAGAAAAATAAAAGATTTTATATTAAAATTACATTAGATCCTACGTGATCGGAATTATGATATAACGATGCCTTCTCTATTTCACTTTAGAAATGGCATAAAGCGGCCGTGAGCTCACTCAGGTCAAAGGGTCCCTCCGATCATGACCACTTTTACACCGCAAGATGACGTCATCCGTCATTAAATGTCAAAGATATTGTTAGAAGTGAAAAAGCATGTCATCCAATCCAATATATTCTTAAAGAGTAGTTCTTTCGCATAATCTTCAGACTCAACACCAAAGAGTAGTGTTACGATGGTAACATAAATACCTCAAATTGACCTGGTTGATGCTCAAACTACCTTGAATCAGCATGAAGACATCAGTATATCGAGGGAAGATGGCTTTCTATATATCCACCGACCTAAAAAGCAAGCCAAAGTATGCCTTCGAATCGATCTCTTGACACTAGTTCATCTAACACTTAGAACCTTGAAATCACCTCGGATGAACAGTCTTTCGACATACCCAACGGTTCCTCTCCAGAATAGGCGGCGGACTAGCTATAGTCCAGCCACGATCAAGCTATTTCTCATTCCATCTAAACTTATGGGAGCAGATAAGGCATTCCGATCATGCCAGTAACAGTCTTTCCATTCTAGAAGAACGGTCTTAATCTCGGAACCACGTAATTGATGGTCCGAAATTAGTAAAATACTATAACATCCATGAGACATTTTCTCTACAAATATCTTAAGCTCCGAGGATCCAGATAAGCAAAAAAAATTTCTCAGAAAATTTATTGTTGCTTATTCATTCTCTGTATATAATGAATAGATAGATATATTTTTTCCATAATAACAATGCCGTATCATTATAAATCAATTAAAATTTTGTTTTCAATATGCAAGCAGTAGATTGTTTAAATAGCTTACCACTAGAGTGACGGCATGAGTGCCATTCTTTTGTCAGACATGTTATGATTGAAAATGAGGCTTAGATGTCATTGCAAGGTTACTACCTCAATGGTGGAGGAATTTATATACTTACGGTGTAGTTCAATAGCCAAATAAATACGATGCCTAACCTCAATGATAGCCATGAATATATATTTAAATATTTAGAAAAATCCGGTCCTCCCCATGGTAAACACTTTGAGCATTTGAATAATTCTACATGGCACGTGCGGACTATTTTTTCGCTCAAGTGTTATGTGTAACACATACTTACTACAATAGGATAATCATGTAAATGAAATATTTATGTTATATTTCAACTGATATTAAAACTCACATCCATGTCTTTTAGGATATACCTAACTCTAACAAGAGGCGAGTCAAGAAATGACCCTATCTTTATTGGTTCCAAAATTTTGGAGTTAGAATCAGACCAATCAATGTCGAGTTAATCCAATCGGACCAGATCAATTTGGTTTGGGTCAGTCTACCAAGAGATTATGAAAATTATCAAACAAACTATTGAGTTTATTTCAAAAAGGGTATTAAGAGTAGAAGGTGAATTGCATAAAATGGTAAATTATACATTAAAAGCCACCAAAAAACAACAAAACCCAAGACATCTATAATCTAGATTATAACATCATGTATCTTAAACCACCAATATTTTAAAAACTTACTTAATGCAAGTCAGAAAAAGAATATATGAAAACTGACTATAAGATATGAGTATTTTCTATCGTGCATACATTAAATTAGATGGCAATGAGTGAATAGATTGCTCTATCTCTTAGTTTTATATTTCTATTTATGAAGTGTCACCAATTGGGGGTCCCATAATCCAACTAATAAGAGAGGGAGAATAGGGTTGCCAGTTGTAGAGTTAAAATGGTTTGGCAATAACTAGGAGCCTTAATATTGTACAAGTAAACACACGTGCATACATCCTGTTCAAACCCATTATAACTACTCATCCCCAGGTCAGTGTCCCTCAAAAACAAAAAAATGCTATTGGTTGGATGGCATCATGCATGGCAAGTCACACAGGGTCTACTCTTTGGATGGCCCCGGCCGATCTTCTTATTCAATTTTATAATATTTTATTTTTTAATTTTGATAGAGTATTTACTCTTAATTAATTTAAATCATTCACATCACCGAAAAAAGTGAATGTCCCTAAGGTTGGCCCAAAATCCTCTTCTAGGCCCTGCAGTATTGAGTGGTCTTGGGCCTAATCATCTCGACCAGGCCCAATGTATCTTATGTTCAACCAAAAATATCAGGGGACCAGAACGTGGCTCCATGCATGTAGGTCCACATGAAATAAGGCCCAAACGATGAATGAAATAGCAAGATCTGTATACCTACATCCCCTTAATGGCAGGAAGGAGATTAAAGTAAGCGATAATAGCCGAGGTCCTCCATGCAAGCTAAGCTGCATCACCGTTACATATCTGCACTTCTAAGAGTAAATCTCTTTGACTTCAAAACCACAAAAGAAGTTATTAATCGCATGAAAGCAAAATGAGATGACAAGATGCAAGACCTCCATCTATATTTGTAATGAGAGGGAAGGTTACCATGTGCATCACATGAAAAGATAACGACAAGTATTATGGAAGGATGGTACCTTTAGACCTATATCGGTTGTGAGTCAAAGAGATATTGGTTTATATGAGATGGGACCTTCTCTCCTCCATGATGCGTCATTTAAAAGATAAAATTATGAGGCCCCATACCATGGGTCAAAGATCAAAGTGGATAATATCTCACGTATGCGGAAGCGGAGACATGAGTCCTTAAGCCTGAATATAGGATCTGGTACATATTATGTACTATAAAAAAATTTTTTTATCATGAAAAATTATTTGTGACAATATAGATGCTCATCGCCAAAAATGTCATAAACGCTTAACAATTGTCAAAGATTACATGTTTTAGATAAACTTCGGGGGAGTGAAAAAATTTGTCATGAAACAATAATTTTAGACATCAAAGGATTGCCACTAAAGTTCATTTCGTTGTGGAGAGAAGATAATATCCATCTTTTGCTAATGGAAATTTGTTTTTATCACTAAAGTCTTTCTATGAAACAAATTGTCACCATAAATGTCTCTAAGATTTTTTCAATGATTATTTTGTTGCCACCTATAAAATCTTACTATGATATTAGACACACATACATATATATAAAACGGTAGACTGGACTCTGATCGATCATATCCTAATCTATATCTGATTGGATTTCTGACCATTAGATCAGCGTACATCAGTGTGCATGCGTTTGAAAAGACATAATGAAAATTTATTTTTATCACTAAAATCTTTCTATGAAATAAATTATCATTACAAATGTCTAAGATTTTTTTGATGATTATTTTATTGCCACCTATAAAATCTTACTACGATATTAGACATACATACATATATATATATATAAAGGTGGATTAAATTCCGATCGATCGGATTCTAGTTCATATTTGGTTGGATCTTCGATCGTTGGATCAATGTGTATTTGTGCATATATAACTGAAAAGATGTGACTGAAAAAAATAGGCACATAACTATTTCTGAAAAAAAAATTTAATTTTTTTGGCCTAAAGGTACTGTCAGTAAAGCTGTCAATTTGAGTTGAATCCATCGAATTGATCTATCTCACTATGTACATAAGATAGATTGGATTTATATTTTAGTAACCTATCTAAAAAGTGAGTTAATTAACTTATCCCATTTGAATTATGGGGCGGGTTAACTCACTTTTTTTTTTTTTTTTTTATCCTCTACCCTTTTTATTATTATTATTTTTATCTTTTTTGACCTGCCACACCCTACCACCGCTCCCACCTCTCGGTGCCACCCCCGTCCCTCCTCACGCTCGCCCCACCATCCCCCGGCCGCCCCCCTCCCACCCCGCCCCACCATCTCCCGGCCGCCCCGCCCCTCCCGGCCGCCCCCCCGCACCGCGCCCCCCCCCCCCGGCTGCCCCTCCTTCCCGCTCGCCCCACCATCCCCCGGCCACCCGCACCCCTCCCGCTCAACCCCGCAACCCTCGCCGCCCCCCTCCCTCGAGCTGCCCCTCCCCATCATCGCATACCACAAAAAACCCTCCACAAAACCTCCTGTCACCGGCTCACTATAATGCCCTCGCCCCCCCTGGGCCGCCTCTCCCTCTCGGTGCCCTGCCCGATCGCCCCTCCCCGCTCACCCCCACAACCCCCGCCATCCACCTCCCCGGGCCGCCTCTCCCTCACGGTCCTCCGCCCCACCCTCCCCCCCAGCCTTCCCGCTCAGTCACACGCCGCCACACCAACCCACCCCCCCCCCCGGGGTTTTCTCCCCATCTGTTTCCCCCCCTCCCGGCCTCCCGCCGCTTGTCCCATCCCCACTTTGTTTTTTTTTTTCTAAAAAAAGTGACGGACTGGCCCACGGTGGATCAATTTGGGTTGGGATTTTCCCAGCCTATTAATTAAACTGATCAGTCCATCCCATTTTGTATAGAGATGGGTCAAGATGGGTTGGAACGGGCCGGCCCATCTTGACAACTCTAACCTTCAGACCAAAAAAATCTAAAAAATTTAGAAAAACATCCTAAAAAAAAGAAAAAAAGAGAGAGAAGCACAGGAGGTTGAAGGCACCTTCTTTTTTTTCTTTTTCTTTTTAGTTTTTTTTGTAGGTATAATTTTTTTTTTTTGGATTTTTTTCGACCTGAAGGTGCCTTAAGATGGTTTGAAGACGCTTTTAGGTCGAAAAAAATTTTAATTTTTTTTTTTTTCAAGCATAAGCATGCATCTTCTTTTTTTTTTTTTGTTGCAGGCATGCTTTTTCAGGCACTTGCATGCTGATCCAATGGTTGGAGATCCGACTGGATATGGATTGGGAGCTAATCAAGTAGAGTCTAATCTACCTATATATATATATGGGATCTGATTAAGTGGCTTTGATACCACTTGGGAATGATCTTCAACTAAAGTGTGGAAGAGTAATTAAAGAAGTGTAGAAAAGATAATAGTCATAAATGCGGAGAATAAGTAATCACAATGTACTAGGACAATCTTTTCACTATAAAGGATAAATCTTATAGTAGGACAACCTTCAGTCCGTGTGATAATGGTTCATATATGAGAATGCACAAAAGATTTAAAAAGAGATTGGAAAGAAAACTTAGTTATATTAAATATCTTACATACCAAGTTGAAGAATGGCAAACTTATTTACAAAAGCTTCAGATGAAGAACAGGATACTTTGAAAGATCACATATTTTTTATAAAAGCATTTAAACACACATGAAGATGTTTGATACAAGAGTGAAGAGGGGGAGTTTAGGTACAGAGGACTTGAAAAGAAGAAAAGGGACTGGAGGGAGGAGAGGTGGCTGCAAGTAGTAGATGCTAGCTCTCTTCCTTTCAGCCAATTTTTTTCGATTTTTTTTGATGCCCTTGAGCTGAGGTCTTTGTCTTCTTTTATAGGCATTTGCGGATTTGAACTTAAGTGAAATTCGGGGGACATCTTTTGAGTCATCGTCCTTAAGATTTCATTTGTTGGAGAAAACTAGGGATGAAAACTACTGGTGCTACTAGTTTTTGGAAAAATTAGGGGTGGAAACTGTGGACGCTGCTGGTTTTTGAGAAAACCTAGGATGAAAACTGTGGATGGAGTTGATCATTTGAGGGCATCTTTTGATGCTTTTGATAACTTTATCTTTTTTTAAGTTGTCCTTGTGTCCTTGATGTTGGAAAACCATGGGCTTCCCTTATTTTGGTGAAACCATGGATTTGATAGTTGCCTTTGGGCTTGTGGATCACATGTCTGCCAATGGAGCAAGAAAGTCCGTTGGAAGGTTGAATGATGTAGATTGATCTGTGCTGTTTGAACTTGTTGGTGAACTTGAATTTGTTAAGGAAGATAAAGAAGCACTGGTTTGGTGGGTAGTCTTCTTCTAAAATCTTCGTTGGTGTTGTAAGTATTTGATGTAGATAGACTTGGGCTTGGATTTCTTTGAGGAATGGACCTTCTACAGCCAACGGGTCTTCCTTTGTAGGCTTCAGAAAGGCTGGTAGGTCTTCTTTTGTGTGCTATAGTGAAGCCTGGGGGGATTGCCGGAATTGTGATATATCCTAAATTTGATGATGGACTATGGGATGTCTGTATTCCTGCATTTTGAACTCTCGAAACTATATGAACATCAGCTTTATACGCACTATTATAAAAATGGCCTATGGCAGCGCTTACTATGGTAGCGATTTTTAAAACCGCCGCCATAGCTCCTACAGCAGTGATTTTTGTTAACCGCTGCTATAGATCGGATCTATGATAGCGATTTTTATAACCGCTACCATAGGTCCGATATATAGCAGCAGTTACAGAAAATCACTACCGTAGGTCGGACCTATAGCAGCGGTTACAAAAAATTACTGCCATAAGTCGGACCTATAACAGCGGTTAGTAGGAACCACTGCTATAATCTGATTTATAGCAGTGATTAATTATAACCGCTATCATATATATATATATTTTTTAAATATTATATAATTTTAAAATTTAATATACATCTTCACCATTTATTATCTAAATAATTATCATTAGAGTGTCATCGCAAAAGGTTGCCTCAATTCGATGGCCCAAGCTTCGTCGATTAAAAAAATTTGATTTCGACGATCACGAACGATGATGTGATGATCTGATAGATGGAGACCTTCGATAAATTCAAAAATCTGCAATGATGATCTCGATGATGTTTGTAGCGTATTATCAAAGTTTTACTTCAATAGAATATCGTTATCTTGGTTAATTTAGTATAGGTTAGTTTCGACCTTTAAATGATAAATGATTGATTAAAAGACCAAACAGTGTTCGATTATGAGATAATTTTTTTATAAATGATCTTGGCTACTACTTTAATCATTTTTTTATGGTGGTGATTATAAAATTTAACTCATGAGATGAAGAACGATCTAAAATTATACGTCTCCTAATAACCATTCTGAAACTTCACTAGTTGTTATGCTCGTGCTTTTGCAATATATGCTTAACATTAATAGTTTATACGAAAATAATTTAAATTTAACTATCATCATCACATAAAATATTTAAAATTATAATAAAAATTATTTAACTAAAAAATTATCTTATAATCGAGCATCGTTTAACACTTTGATCGCTTATTTCTAATTTAACGGTCGAAATCATTCCATACTAAATTGACCATGATAATGATATTCGATTGAAGTAAAACTTTGATAGTATGCTACAAAAATCATCGAGATCATCATTGCAGATTTTCGAACCTATCGAAGATTTTCATCTATCATATCATTACATCATCGTTCGTGATCGTCGAAATTAAATTTTTATGATCGATGAAGCTAGGGCCATTGATTCGAGGCAATCTTTTGCGATGACACTCTAATGATAATTATTTAGATATTGAATGATGAAGATGAGTATTAAATTTTAAAATTATATAATATTTAAAAAAAATTATTTTTCATCTATGACAACGGTTATATCGAATCGTTGCCATAGATCTAGATCTATGACAGCGATTTTGGATAACCGTTATCGTAGATCTATGGTAGCGGTTCGATAATCACTATCGTAGATCTATGGCAGCAATTCGATAATCACTGTCGTAGGTTAGGTTAAAAATTTTTAATTTTTTTCTTTCCTTCCGTGCGCACTCAATATCTCTCTCTCTCCCCCTCCTCTTCATCATCGGTCTGGCTCCTCCCCCCTCGACCGACGTCGCCCCTCCTCCCCCCCGATCGGCGTCGCCCCTCCTTCCCCCTCGGTCGCGTCGCCCCTCCTTTCTCCTCCCTCTCTGGCCCTCCATCCCCGGCCGCCCCTCCCTTCACCCCCCCCCGATCCCCACGCCTCCATCCGACCCTCCCTCGACCTCCCACGAAACCCCCCCTCCAGCGAACCCCTTGTACGCTCGCTCGAGCCCCCGCGAAACCCCACCCCCCCTCCATCCGACCCTCCTTCGATCCCCAGTGAAAACCTCCCCTCCAGCGAACCCCCATCCGACCCTCCTTCGACCCCCACGAAACTCCACCCCCCCACCACCACCATTTTGACCCTCCTCCGACCGAGTGCGAAGCCTCCTTCGACCTCCTCGTCACTGTGCCCCCTCCCTCTGTACGCCATCCCCCGCCCCTGCTTTCTCTTTTTTTTTTTTATTGTTCTCTCTTATCTATCTTACTATCTTATTTTTGTTTCACATGTTACCTCTAGTGTCGTCGTCCTCCTCTAGCATCATCGTCGGCGATCCTTAAAGCTTTCAGTGCGATCCGCTCTCTATAGCCGCAGATATATTTTTTTTAAATTTTATAGTATTATTTATTAATCATATATATTTATAATAATTTATAAAATATTTATAATAAATTTTATAAATATTTATTATAAATATTAAAATTATTTGCATGCTGTAGTTTTTGGACTGTACTATGGTGGTAGCCTTGGGTCGTGCCATGTCGGCGGCCATGGACTAGATCTGTGAACGGGTTGGGTTCATATTGAAACTTAAATATTCAGATCTAGATCTAATTTTAATTACTAATATCGAATCCGAACCTGATTATCCGATGGGTCTGTACTTGAGAGAGGAAGAGAGGGATCCGATCTTGCCACCATCATTGGGAGGGAGGAGGTCCAGCCTCGCCACCATCATTGGGAGGGAGGGGGTCCGACCTCGCCGACGAGGGAGATCGAGAGAGAAAGAGTGGGAGATCGAGAGAGCGAGAGAGGGAGGGAGGGGGTTCGGACTCGTCGGCATCACTGGTAGGGATGGGGTCCAGCCTTGCCAGCGAGGGAGATTGAGAGAGTGAGAGAGGGAGGGATGGGGTCCGACCTCGTCGGTGAGGAAGATCGAGAGAGAGAAAGAGAGGAAGATCGAGAGATGGAAAAGCTGGGAGGGAGGGATTCAGCCTCACCGCCGTCATCGATGAGAGAGATCGAGAGAGGGAGAGAGGAAGTGATCGAGGGGATGGCACACAACCAAGTTGGCTCGAATACACAGTCGAGCCAGCTTGGACCGTGATCGAGCTGACTGGAGGAAGACCCTAGTCAGATGTCTTAGACACGGAGCCGGCTCAGCTTTCGAGCAAATAGAATTTGATATATCATGATGTTATATTGATTAATATTCATTAACATTGCAGATCATGATGGCATCGAAACGCCATCTACCTTTCACCCTTGCCCCACGGCATGGGTTATGCATAGTTCAGCATCCAAGGAGCAGTCGGAGCATACTCCATCCACCTCGACATCGGCTACTCAGGAATCTCCACCACTAGCATCTACTCCATCGGTGACATCTACTCCACCAGATGGTATCTACTCCATCGATAGTTGAGCCTCTACCATCATCCATATCTGAGACATATGCTACTACACAGGCATCTGAGTGTATGTTTTTATTATATTAGCATAACTTTTATTTTTTATATAGTATTTGTATACTTATATATTTGCATAACGTATTTGCATTGCAGGTGCATCATCCAACCGGATATTTTGCTGTCCCATACGTATGGCACATGTGTGGAAACCGTCAGCATCAGGTGAATGGTCTATTATGATGCAGGAGGAGAGGCTGGTAGGGAAAGACTGCACGTGGGAGATGCATTCCTTTTTTGGAGTGCTTGTGAGGCGGTCGGACATCATTCCCATAGAGCCCAGAGACTGAGCGTTTGATGGATGCTGCCGTCAGAGAATCAGAATATTGGGAGGAGATATGGGTAAGTACGTGCATCTTAATTATATTTATGCATTTTATATGTTTACACTATATATGTTTGATTAGAATAATTTTGTAACTAATTAATTTTTGATAACTTTGTGTAGAAGGAGGTACGACTTTTCTCGATCACAAGAGGGCTCGAGATGCCCGACTTGAGGAGGATCGGAGAGTTGTATCGGGGTTACAAGCTCAAGCTCCACAAGAGGATGGCTCGAGCACCGACGAGACACTTTGAAGGAGCTTGTTCCTCGGATACAGGACTGTCCTTCGAGTCAGTGGGAGAGGATGGTTAGACACTAGAAGAGCCAGAAGTTTGAGGTAAAATTTTTAACTTTTAAATTTTTTAATATGCTTAAAATTTTATTTAAATATTTTTAAATATTTATTATTTATTTGAATACTTGTTAGGCTACTTTTCGTCAGAATTGGGAGAACCGTGCAGCTCAGGAGTATACACACACTCTAGACCGCGAGTCTATGGCAAGTCGTGTGCATAGAGAGATAATTAATTCTAAATATTACTAGATAAATTAAATTTATATTTTTTATCATCTTTCTGATAAATTTATTCTTTATTATAGCTGATGAGAGATGGAGTAATGCCCAGCCATAGTGAGATCTTTCGATCCAACCGCACGAACAAGACGGACAGGCTGATGAATGCCACGATCGAGAGTATTTATGTAAGTATTAAATATATTAGTATATATGATTAGTATTATAGTATTTTTTATAAAATTTTATTTTAACTTTATAATTATAGGATCAGTTAGATGCGCTCGCGAATGAGGGCCAGGATACCTCTAGGCCCCATGATAATTTGTCTCAGGTCTTGGGGCCTTGAGTATTCTAGGTAGGATCCGAACGTAGGCCCGGAACACACACGTCGATGAGCTACTGGTTCTGAGGTGAGCGTCTTCCTCAATAGACTTTCGATATCGTCAGTCGGGAGGAAGCTTGAGGAGGCATTGGCATGGGCAGATCATGCTTGCGATGCATGGGCAGAATCGGGCTGAGGAGCGCGCATCTCATCTGGAAAGGGCATCATGAGAGATATGATGTCGACACTCAGCATGCATATTTTAGGAGTCATAAGGGCTTCGAGGATACGTTGGCTTGCATTCTAGCTCCAGCTCCAGCTCTGACTTTGGCTCCAGCACCAGCTGCAGCTCCAGCTCTGACTCTGGCTCCAGCTTCCAGCTCCTGGTGATGACGACGACAAAGATGATGTAGATTTAGGAGACTTTTGATGTATTTTATTTTTTATAAAAAATATTATAATAAATTTTATTCGATAATAAAATTTTAGCATTTCAAAATAATTTTTATATTTATTATATTTTTTTATGTTATATATCTATATTTATCAGGATAAAATATATAAAAAAATAAAAATTTTAATTTTTTTAATTATTCAAGATCTACGATAATGATTTTATAACCGCTGTCCATATTTGTGCCATGCCGCTATCATAAGTTTCATAGATGCAAATGATGCCAACCACTGCATTAGATCTATGACGGTGGTTAAGAAATCGCTGCTATAGTTTATCTATGGCAGCGGTTATGTAACCGCTATTATAGATATCCTATGACAGTGATTATATAACCGCTGCGATAGGTCGATCTATTACAATGATTTATAAACTACTGTAATAGACAATCTATGGCAGTGGTTCTAACAACCGCTATAATAATCACTGCCATAGAGCTACGATGATGGCCGCAGTGGCAGTGATTAGAAAATCATTGCCATAGCCTATGGTAGCAACTTTTTGGACTACGACAGCAGTTACAAATTGCTATCGTAGTTCTTTTTTGTAGTAGTAATGGTGGATTGGGATCTGTAGGTGCCAAGAAGGAGGTCGAATTTTAAGCTCTATTTGAAGGTGAATAGTGACATGGTGGTATTGGTGCCTTCTATGTCTCCTTTGATGGTGATGGCGTCGGTGTCTCCACATTGTTAGGATCAGATGGGTTGGAAAGTTGTAGTAAGAAGAGCTTGCTTGTGGAAGATGGGTTGGAGAGCTTGCTTGTGGAAGAGGCCTTATCAGGTATTTATAGTTGCCAAGGGAATTGTTAAGACTTGCTGGAGAAGATTTATATGACTTGATTTGATTGATTGGATTAGTAGCAGGCTTCCATCTTTTCTGATGGCATTCTATGTTATGGCATCTGATATTATCTGTATCCTGCAAAAAAGATTGCTAATGAAATATTTTTCTTTTTTTTTTTTGCATTTTGCATTTTCTTTTTGGAGTTGCGCCTTGAGAGAGTTGCGTACTTCCATGTTTCTTCGTGGCTGGATAGTTGGTGTCTTCTATCTTTGAACTGATGGTAGATTGTAAATTAGCTTCTGTATCATGACCCAGAAGGCTATCCTCTTAAAATTTCATACCATATTTGCCTTGGATAGTTTCTTGGATTGAATAGTATGTCCTAAGTTCTTTCTTCTTTGTCAGGAATAGTTATAGGCAATCTCATCGTTGCCCATATCATGTCGTCTGTCCAGCATTTTTTATTTTTCAGGACATTGGCCATCCTATAGACATCTAGATAATTGTCAATCATATAAACTTGCGTATTGAGATTTTGTATAGGGTCTCCTTTGAATCTTGGTAGAATTGACCAGCTTGGATCCTCTGGTTAAGGGAGGTGGATGTCATAAATTTAGAATGGGTAAGTGATTGATGTTATTTTTCTTTCTTCAATTCTACTATAGATTCTGATTGTCATCCTTCTTCCATACCGTTTGGTCTGTCTTAATACTGTGGAGACGACTCCTGGGAATATCTTGGTTGTGCAAGTAGTATCAATAGTTGTAGTTCTAACAAGACCTTAGTAGAGAGTTCTTGCCTTTGCATAGTTATTGCTTCTGTTTATATTGGGTATTAAAAGTTTCGGATAGGAACACCATTCAATGACAAGATATCTTGACATGATTCTAAGCAATTTCTTGTCTTCTTGAGATTGGGCTGCTTTGTTGAGGATTAGACCTTGGATTTTTTATGGTAATTCCTTTTGAACTAACTTTCAGAGGCTGAGTCTTCTTTCACCAATTATGAGTGTTGTTTTTTCTTGGATGACTACATCTGGTTCTTCTGGAATTAAGGAGAGTGTTGCAAACCTATTTGTTAATTTTTGAAAGAATGTTTGCCTTTTAGGGGTCATTAGATGTGTCCCTTGTAGGAGGTTTTGGAGATGGGAATCAAGAAGAGAGTAATCCTTTGTTTGAAAGTCAAAAATTAATATATGTCTTGAAGTAAGAAAATTAAATTTTTCAGGTTGGTTATTAAACTTAAAATGTTTGTTTTGAAATTATAAAATAATTGATATGGTTTTTGAAAGTACTGAAATACCATTGGTGATCTTTTGAAATTTTGGTGGAGTAATGAAAGGTTCCTCAGTAGTTTCGAACTTTTTGAATAAGAAATCTTTTTTATTTGGAATCGGATACCTCATCCATTTCAAAGCAGTATTAACAAGTCTTGAATCTCCTTTTTCTATTTCAGTTCTATAGGAGGCCGTACAAGACCAAGGTGATCTGTTTGGTCTGATTAATTTTTTGTCTAAAAGGGATTGGATTTCTCTTTTGCAATAATCTAGTATATTTGAGTCCATTTGAATTTTATTTTTTGGTTTTGGTGTTTGCAATTATTCTTCTTTTAGGTATTCTAATTGGTTTTGTTTTCTTTGGATTAGGTTAACTGAACTTTTCCTAAGAAGTTCAAGGGTTTTGTAGAAAGGTGGATTGAGGAATTGAAAGAATAAGCCTTGTCCTAAGAACCTGGCTTTGATTCCTTCATCGTTTATATAAAAGGAATTGATCATGTTTAGGAATGGTGTTCTTAGTATGACCAATTAATTTAGATTTTTGACTAGTATGAAGGGGGTCTTCATATAGACATTATTGTTGCATACCAATGCATTGATGAGTTTGTAATTGATTTTTAATTCTAATCCACCTACGATAGTTAGTTTTTCTTTGATTTTTTCAAAGAATTTGGTAGGTATTAGGCCTTCTTGGATATAATTTGAATCTACACCTAAATCTATTAAGGCAATGGTTTCTAATTTGAAGTCTTCTATTAACAAGGTTATTTCAACTATCCATTTTTGGATTTGTAATTGGGATAGGACTTCAACATAAGTCGGGATTTCAAGATCATCAGTTTCTCTGATGGAATTGATTGATTTGAAGTTTTTGAGTTGGATCTTTATTTGGGATATCTCTCTTTTAAGGTCATTGATTTATTTTTGGAGATCCTGGATGGTAATCTCCTTTGTATCTTTGGATTCAAATCTTTTTAGGATATTGTTCAAGCTATAAGTTTGGATTTTCTTCTCTTTGTTATCCTCAGTTAAGGAGTTTTTTAGTTTGGTTAGTTATTATTTTTGAAGTTCAAACTTTTGGATTTTATTAATAATGTCAAGGAGTAAATTTTGTTCTTTGGTTATGACAGAAATTTTTCTTTCTGATGTTGTTGAGGCTTGTGATTCCAAGTCTGAGGTACTAGCATCAGAATTTAGAAGGAGGGCTTCTAAATTTAGTTTAATTGAGTCTAAGAGATTTGATTCATCTAGAACTATATTATTTATTTTGAATTTCATTTGGCAGTCTGAATTAAAATGTCCGAATTTGTCACACCTATAACAAATAGATGGTTTTGAGGTTTTTTTTTTTTTATAAAAGCTTTTTTTCTAGTTTTGTAGGTTGGTGTTGGTTTAGAATATATGGTTTATTTTGGCTTAACTTTATTTTGAATTTTCCAAGAAGATTTTACTTTATTTTGATATTGTTTGCATTCTTTAGATTTCTTATGAGATTTTGCCTGGGTTTTGATGGATGGAAGGCCAAACTGTTGGCAAAAGCTTCCTATTTTTTTTTTTACTTATTATCTGTTCTTTTTTAAGTTGCTGTTTGAGTTTTAATTTTGTGCAAAGGCTTAATCCTTTTTCATTTATGGTACTTATCAGATCTCCATATATCAGGCTATCATATGGAATCCTACCATTATTTTGGTTTTTGAGTTTTATTCTTATTTTTCAAAGTAAACTGAAGGTAATCTTATGAAAAAATTTTCTTTTCAGAAGGACTGGTTACAATCATCTCTGGTTAAGACTCTAGTTAGAAAAATATTCTTATACCATTTGAAGTCTTTGAGTTTTTTGCATTTAAGATTTATGAGGATTTTAGAGGTTCTATCTCTAAATTTTGATGGATCATCTATAAAGTATTTTGTTATTGCAAAGATGAGGGTGGAAACAACATCTTGTATTTCATTTTCATTTTCATTTTCATCTCTGTAAAGCCAGAGACTAAGACAGCAGTTATGGCTTGATCTTGGACTTTACTTTAGGTCCTATAGGCAGTTGCAACCATGATCATTTGCTGTAGTATGCCAAGAATATTGTATTCTGTTTGGCCATCTATATTTCATTCATAAATAGCTTGAGCAGAATATTGGTTTTGTTGCATGGACTTTTTTTCTAAGCTTATGTCAAGCATGGTTGGTCTAGGCTAGCAAGGCCTCTGTGGATTGGGGCCATAGAGGCTGGCGTTTTTGGTCCATCCTTTAATTTTGTTAATTTAGAGGTTTTGTTCTGGCTTATCAGAACTAATGCTTGGCGTAGGACTGTCTATCTTGACTTTACAAGATCCGACTTTATCACTTTGCTCTGAGTTATCAAACTCACTAGAGTTGTCACTCACCTGATCTAGGATAGCTATTGACTTTTTTTTTTCTAAGGCTTATGGTGTATCTAGAACAGAATGGATGAGTTCCAGGGTTCAAGTCATTTGTTTATTTCAGTCAAAAGATCTCTATTTTCTAGGTCATCTTTGAGTTTTTTGAAAATCTCGAAGGGCTTAAAAGTTGGTACAGCGCTAGTAGTTTTGGTCCCTGGTTTGTCCAGGATTTTTCTTTCCATCCTGGTCAGTTGGTCAATTATAGTTTTGAGATTCTGGTTGGTCCAGTTGTTTTGTTCTATGATATTTTTGAGATCCCTAGGGTTCATTGATTCCTGAGGATCACTTTTGAGCTTTATGGGTGAAGCAGTAATCTGTGTTTGCTGAACTTGGATTTTAACTTCTTGGAAAGGAGGATGAATTCATTCTATGACCCTTCCTCTTTCGTCTTGCCATGAGATCATGATTTTAGGATGGATCATGTCAACTTGTTTGGGTTTGGTGTGCATTTCATACCATTCAAAGAAGCCTATGTGGTCTTTAATAGAGTTCATGAAATCATACCATTTGGTTCTAAGATTGATTCTTTTAGTTTCATCGATTTTGATAAAGAAATTAATTTTTTTTACCTCATTTCTTTTTGAGTAGAAATTTCTTCTAAGCAAGTCTTTATCTAGAATAAATTTCTTACTTTCATGTTGATTTCAGGATCCATTTGAGAATATGTTGGACTTAGGTTTAGAGATTCTGCCTATTCATTGTAATATGGTTTTAAAATTGTTGATTTTGAATCTACTTCGATCAAGTTTGTTTCTACAGAATAACTTTCCCTAGCAGGAGTGAATGAAGAAATTAGGGAAAGGCTTGAAGAGGTGAACCTAGAGCTAAAGCTCTTTGCTACTCTTAGCCTATTGAACTTAATGAAAACATCACCCTTGGGGGTTGTAGTGATGGTTTCAAGGTGACTAGTTTTCTGTCTTACAGGTGGGATAAATTTTTCAAGAGTTCAACTATCAGGTAGGATTATTTCATCCCGTATCAATGTTTTGAGGATGAAAATATTTCCTTTGTTTTGGTCTGTTCGGAAATAATCAATTTGTCTTAAGGATTTCTTTGCTAGAGATCCTATATGATTGAAAGTATTTATGACCTTGAAATATATTCTTGCTAAGATGGTTAATGATGGAGATCCTGAAAGTATCTTGAGATTATGGAATTTGATTTCCAATTCTAAGGCTTTTAGTATATTTTTATCTTTGACTTGAATGGTAAGGTCCATATTATAATTATAATAGGCAGAACCATTGAATACACTAATTTCTACCATTTCTAGTAGAAAATCATGGTATTCAAGAAGCCTACCATCTTTTAAGCACATAAGGAGGGCACGTTGATGCCTCTCCTTATCATTGGGATAACTGTAATTTATACAAGTTCTAAGTGTAAGAACTCATACTTAGATTTGATACTATCTATCAATCTTTTAGGGATTAGAGGGATGAGAACATGATCTTTGGTGACTGAGTTGGTGTCCTCAATCATTTTGATTCTTAAATCTGGGATCAACTAGTTGATTTTGTAGACTGCCTTAAGAGGAACTTTTGGGATTACTACTTTAGTTGGATCATACTGGATCTTATGTTTGCCTTCACTAGTTTCTTTGCCTCGAGATAAGGAGGAAGAAGAAGTATTTCTGGATAGCATACTCATACTTAACTAAAGACTAATTGTAGGAGACTGAGTCTAAGTGCCACTAGTAAGGTGTTATGCCACTAATAACTTTCAATGCCACAACAAAAAGAGAAATCATTTTCCAAATATGACTAACTGCCCTATCTAATAATGGTACTTTCTGGTCTCAAATGGGTCTGCGGGACTTATTGCCTCTAGGAAATGATTTTTAATTTCTTGAAGTTACCTAACACTTTACTCAAAAACTCAGTAAGCTAGAACTAGTTTAAAGTTGGGGATGAAGTGATACTGTGCAAAGGCTCCACTAACTATTTTTTTTGGGGGGGCAAAAAGAAAGAAGGTCAGGCTCTGATACCACTTGGGAATGATATCACTTGTTTTGGACTTCTAAGGGCTGCAAAACCATGGGCTGGTGGGCCATGGTGGTTTGGTGGCTTGGCATCTTCTGGCAGTGCTTCAGACGGATCTGACTCTAAGAGTTTTGATTGATTTATTCTGGAGGAAGACCTTATTGGTGGTGCTGGCAAGGATCTGGCTATGCTGATACACCTTCTGACTCATTTGGCTGGCCTTCGTCTTAGTCTGCCTGCATCTACTACTATTTGATCTTGAACTGTGGAGGAATGTTGTTGAGTTGGTGATGAACTCGAGGAATTATGGTTGCTTGAGGTACTGATTCTAATTGGGCAATATTGTTGTCCTCTTATTAGAGTTCGCCTGGTGATCTTGTAGGAGTGGTCATTTGTGTTGGTGTCTTGGCATCTTTAATTTTAGTTGGCTGGCGATCCATGTGCCTGTTGATTTTATGGTTGGGATGAGATTCTTGTTCCTATTTGGGTGGCTGGTACTGTATTGTCTGACAAGAGAAAATTTTTTGTTTGAGAAGAGTTTCTGTCATTTTGTGTAGGTTGGGCTGTGTGAATGATGATAGTAATGGATCCTGTGGGGACATGATCTATGTGTAGATGGATGTGGTAGTGGTGGTGTTTTGGCCCTCGAAGGTGGTGGTGTCTTCTTGGGCGGCTAGAGCTGGAATAGCTGGAATCTTAAGAATGGACCATTTTTTAGGTTGGTAAGGGGGCTCCAATGGTGGCTATTTATAGTCATTAATGGGAGCCATTGGTTGAGCTTGCCGAGGAAGCCTGCTTGCTGAGGAAGCTTCGGATGGTCTGCTTGATTTGATAGTAGAGCATCTTTACCTTGCCTTCTATTGAGTTGATGGAAATGGTATCTTGGCATATTTGTAACTTTGATGTAGGCTAAGTTTTGTACCTGCAAAAGAAAATATTTTCTACCATAGGATTGGTAGATAGTTAGTAAAATATTTTTTTTTCTTTTTTCTTTTTCTTTTGCATTTTGCTTTTTTCTTCTTTGTCTTTCTTCTTGAGTTATGATGATTGAGGCTGAAATATCCCATGTCTCTTGTAGAGAGTGTGATTGATGGTGTTTTGATGATTGCCTTTTGTACCAAGTCTTATGAAGTTGTCCTTGATATTGGAAAATCATGGACTTTGTTTGTTTTGATGAAATCATGGATGGAAAGCCATAGGCTGTTGTGACTGTGCTTGATGGGAACCTGGTTGGTTCTATTGATCATAGTCACATGTCTTCCTATGGAGTGAGAAAGTCCGTTGGAAGATTGGATGATGTGGATTGATCTGGATAACTTGAATTTGTCATTGAGCTTGGGCTTGTTGAGAATGAAGAAGCACTGGTGTGCTAATTTTTTGTATGGACTTGATTATCTTGGGCTTCTTGGAGTAGTCTGTATGGACTTGAGCAACTTGAATTTTTTGGAGGTGTAGTCCTTCTGTAGGCTTTAGTGAGGCCTAGTGATATTGCAGTACATCTTGATGGTAAGGATGGATTTGGTAACGAGTTGCGGAAAGTCCGGATGTCTTGGAGTCTTATAACCACATGAACATCAGCTTCATTGATGTTTTTTGAAAGAGCTTTGAGCGGTTCTCATGAGGTTGGGTTGCCACATAAAGGGTGATGTTTTGAATTTTTGGGGGTAGTATCTTTTGAACCATCTTCTAGAGACTATGTCCTTTTGTTGTTTCTTTTAGAATGACCAGTGCTGCAAGCCTGTTGGAGGATGTTGAGCAGAGGGCCTATTTTGTCTGGGCTTTTGGAGATCGATTTTGAGAGGATGTTTGGGATTCCTAGGAGACAAAATCAGGGAGAGAGTTATTCTTTCTTGTTTTAAACTTAATTTAAAAATCAAGGGTTGAATGAGTATCCTGCCAATTGGCAAAAACTTATTTTAGAGTAAAATTTTTTAAAATCTATTTTAAGGCAAGATTTTTAGCATCCTTTTTTAAAATAAATTTTATAGATTAGCAATCAATTTGGAGTAAAAAAAAGATCATTTTGAAATCTCAAAATGCACAAGACAATCGATAAAACTTTTTTTGTGGTTGAATGTTTTTTCTGGATTTTGTTCCAGATACCTATATGGTATTGGATAAATTCTTTACTCTGAGTTTCTATCATTCTCATTGGTTGGATTTGACTTTCTTCCCTCGATGGAAGGTTTCTTTTGAATCTATCATAGAGCGGCTTGGTAATAGTTTTAGGATTTAGGGTTTTGATTTGGTTTAGGTTTTCTAAGGATCTTTGGAGTTGAGTTTTTTCTAGAATTTTATCGAAAAATTTGGGCATGAATTCTAGATTCTCTGGGATAGGCCTAGTAAGCTCTAGAAACCTGATTTATATTTTGAATAGGTGCATTTTTGTCCGGACAATTTTGTCAAGAGGTTTGGATTTGAATTTCAAAATTTTCAAGGTGGGTTTGGTGGTTTCTTGATTTGTTTCATAGCCTAGAAACCTAATTGGTATTTTAAAATGGTTCAATTTTGATGTAGGATGGGCAAGATGTTTGTCATGTTGCTCTGAGAATACTAGGATGTCATCAATGCAGGTATAAGATGCAGAAATACCATTGATGATCCTTTGGAATTTTGAAGGAGCTTTTTTGAGATCGAATGGTATGATGTTCCATTCAAATTAGTCAAAGGGTATTATGAAGGTGATCTTGCACTTGTATTTTTCGATAGTCTCGGTTTGCCAAAAATTAGGTTTGAGGTTGAATTTTGAGAATATTTTTACTATTATAATCCTAATTGGATATCTTATCAAAGGTTTGTAATTGAGTTTTGGTTCTAAACCACTAACAGTGGTTAGTTTATCTTTGGTTTTGACAAATTTTATGGGTATCAGGCCCTTTTGAATGTAGTTTGGATCATCACTCATGCTAATCAGTGCGATAGTTTTTTGTCCAAAATTATCTATTAGTAGGTTTATTCCAACTCTCAATTCTTGGATTTGTATTTGGAAAAGAATCTCAACAAAGGTTAGAATTTTAAGATCATCTGTTTCTTTGATGGGGCTACTTAATTGCGTTTGAATTATTTCTTTTTGGAGATCCTGGATGGCGATCTTTTTCTTATTTTTAGGTTCAACTCTTTTTAGAAGGTTATTCAGATTGTATGTTTGAACTTCTTTTTTCTTATTGTCTTCTGCTAAAGAGTATTTTAAGGATTGTTGTTTGAGTTTGGTGCTTAGGCTAAGATCTTCATATGTCAAACTATCATATGGGATCTTTTGGTTTCTAAGTTTGGTTTTCTCAGAGAAGACTGAAAATAATCCTACAAGAAATTTTTTTTTCTGGAGGGTTGATTGCAATCTTCTTTGGTTACGAACGCATCCTTATACCATTTGAAGTCTTGAAGTTTTTTGCACTTGTGGTTTGTTTTGACAGTATCCATAATTTGATATTTTTTTCCATCGATTAGAATGAAGTTCCTCCAGCCTTTGAGTTGGCTTGTAAAGCTAAAAATCAAGATCACTATTATGGCCTGATCCTGGGCAATTACAACCATGATCACTTATTGCAATATACCAAGAATGATATATCCGGATTGTCCATTTATATTCCATCTATAAATAGCTTGGCTAGAATACTGATTTTGTTAGATGGGTTTTTCCTTAAGGCCCATGTCAAGTATGGTTGGTTTGGGCCAATAAGATTTTTGAGGATTGGGACTATAGAGCCTGGTGTTCATGGTCCATTCTCTGATCTTATTGATTTGAAGGTTTTGTTTTAAATCTTCTGGGCCAATACTTGGTATTGGGCTACTTAGGTTGGATTTCTTCATTTGTGGGTCGAATTTCTCTGTTTGTTCTGAGTTACTAGACTCATTGGAGTAGTCACTCATCTGGTCGAGGAGAGCTATTGATCTTCTTCTTTCTGAGGTTTCGGACGTATCCATAATAGAATGGATTAATTTAAGTTTTTTATTGATCTCTCCTAGGAGATCTTGGATTTCATGGGCTTTGAGCATTAGTGCAGTACCAGAGGTTTTAACTCCTGGCCTGTCTATAGCCTTTTGTTCCATTTTTATAAATTGGTCATCCATAGTCTTAAGGTCTTGGTTTGCTAGATTATTTTGTTCTATTGTAGGCTTTTGGTGTTCTAAGGATGATGAAGAAATTTTGGTCTCTACCTCAGAGGTTTTGGTTTCAGGGTTTATTTCTGTTGGATTTGGAGACTCATTCCATTTGAAATGGGTTGTTTTGGGTGTTGGATACTCTAAGTCTACTTCTATTGGGTTTATTTCAATAGATTCCCTGACTGAAGTAGTAGAGTTTTTAATTCTAAGTTTGTTAGTTTCAATTGAGATATTACCTCCTGGTGTGGTGGTAATTACCTCAAAGTAGTTTTTGTTTTGATTTATTGTGCCGAGGGAGTCTGGGGAAGACTTCCTATCTTGGATTGGTTTTATTTATTTTGGTTGCAGCTTTTTCCTAAGATTTTTGTACTTCTTTTTTATTTAAGGATTTTGATCAAAGTCAAACTCAAGGTTTAGAAATAGGTAGACTGGATTAGGTTTTGAGTCCTGTTCTAGGTTCAAATTGGATCCAGAGGCTTGGGACACTTGACTTGAATCCTTGACTTTTGGGTGGATTATATTTTGTTTGGATTTGGTGTGCATTTCATACCATTCAAAGAAACCTATGTGGTCTTTAATGAAGTTCATGAAATCATACCATTTGGTTCTAAGATTAATCCTTTCAGTTTCATCGATTTTAATAAAGAAATCGATTCTCTTTGCCTTATTTCTTTTTGAGTGGAAATCCCTTCTAAGCATGTCTTTATATAAAATAAATTTCTTACTTAAATTTGGAGATTCTGATTATTCCTAAAGTTCTAAGTCAGAGGCTTGGGACATGTGACTGAAACTCTTGACTTGTTTATGGAGTTTTTGGTCAAATTTCTTTGATGGATTAAACTCTATTTTTGTTTTGAAGGGTGTCTTCCAAGTTTTTGCTATTTTTTTTAGTGCCTCTATTTGATGGAGTTTTTGGTCAAATTCGAGCTCCAGTCGGACTCCCTCCATGCTCCTCCAGTCGGACGCTTATGAAAGCCGAACTCCGTCCGCGCTCCTCCAGTCGGATGCCTATGGGAGCCGAATTTCCTCCGTACTCCTTCAGTCGGACTCCCATGAGAGCTGAACTCCCTCCGTACTCCTTCAGTCGGACTCCCACGAAAGTCGAACTCCCTCTGCACTCCTCCAGTCGAACGTCTACGAAAGTCGAACTTCTTTCGAGCTTCCCCTTCGGTCGAACTCCCTCAGGAGCCGATCCCAGACTTCTTCCTCAATCAGATTCCTTCAGTGGATTACTCTTGGATAATTTTCACCAGACGTATTTCCTTCAGGAGTTCGAACTCCTCTGAAATTGATATATGCCGAAGTCCACCAACCAACGCCTGCTTTCTTAGAGCGATGGCTATTAAATCTTGACAAACGATCGCCATCAGTCTGCCACAAGCGATGCTGTCAGACGGTATGGCGCTACCGAACGGTATGGCTATCACCATCAGTCTAACAACACCTTTCCTTCCATACCGAACTCATCAGGCCTCGAGCAGCCCACTGCCAGATAGTTGCAGCTGTCACCATCAATCAAGCTCCGCCTATAAAAAGGGATCCTCTAGATATATTTTCTCTAAGCTTTAAGCTTTCTTCTCTTTTCTGAAACTCTGCCGAGCTCTCGCCTGAGCACTCCATTTCTATTAGCCAGAAAAGCTGACTTAATCGTCGGAGGGTTCCACCAGAGCCACCATCATTGACTCCGGATGAAACTTTATTTTACAGATTACCGACAGTGACCTCATCTTCCTCAGCTCCAGCTCGATCCGATGTCAACCAAATTCTGCACCAATAGAATTGACGCTAGAGGAAGGACCTCTGTCTCTGAGGTACCCTTATTCTTAAAAGAGTGCTCAGCCGATCCTGCCGATCTTCTTCTCTAAGATTCGTCTCCATCCTCTTATTCAATTCCAAAAATTATCCCAAAAGAAGGTGAATACCCAAAGATCTACCACGTCTGCCATAAGATCTGAGCCGGATCCATCCATCCCTGCTCCATCACTGGCACTTCAACCTCCACCTTCATCGATGGCCATGGTAGATCCGGAGCAGTTTGACCTAATAATGCAGCAGGTTCAGGGCCTCACCGAGATGGTGCAGACCATGCGGCAACCCCTGGTGGCGACTCCACCAAGAAACCCATCATCAGGATGCCAAAAATCGATCCCAAGGAAGAGCATTTGGGCTGGCATATCCGTTGCCGTTGGAAAGAAAAAATAGAGAGCAGAGGACCCAAGTTTGGGTCATGGTTCTCTTCTGGAGGAGACCTTCCCCATCTGTAGTCAGAAGCCCTCTAGGGTCCGCGATTTAGACGACATCCTCAATCACAAACTGTGAGAGATAGATCGACGGATTGAGAAGCTCGGCCACGTCGCCCCGGCATACCTTAATGACGTCCACACGGATCCTCCTTTCTCTCTCCGAATTATGCAAGAGCCTATTCCGTCGAACTTCGCCTGCAAGAGATAAGATCTCTCCTGAGCCAACCTCGACTGTAGGAGATAAGATCTCCCCTGAGTTTCAACCTCGGCTGCAAAAGATTAGATCTCCTCCGAGCTTTACCTTCAACCTCGACTGCAGGAGATGAGATCTTTTCCGAGCTTCAATCTCGACTAGAGATAAGATCTCTCCCGAGCGGCCGAGTCAACCTCAGCTAGAGATAAGATTTTTTCTGAGCAATCGGACCAACCTTGGCTGCAGAAGATAAGATCTTTCCTAAGCTTCAACCTCGGCTAGAGATAAGATCTCTCCCGAGTGACCGAGCCAACCTTGATTGCAGGAGATAAGATCTCCTTCAAGTTTCAATCTCAGCTGCAAGAGAAAAGATCTCCCTCGAGCCAATCTCGACTGCAGGAGATAAGATCTCATCCGAGCTTCAACCTCGACTGTAGGAGATAAGATCTCCCTCGAGCTTTACCTTCAACCTTGGCTGCAGGAGATAAGATCTCCTCCGAGCTTCAACCTTGATCATAGAAGATAAGATCTTTCTCGAGCTTCAACCTCGACTGCAAGAGATAAGATCTCCCTCGAGCCAACCTCGACTGTAGGAGATAAGATTTCTCCCAAGCTTCAACCTCAACTGTAGGAGATAAGATCTCCTCTGAGCTTCAATCTCGATCAAGGATAAGATCTCTCCCAAAGTGACCGAGCCAACCTCGGCTATAGAAGATAAGATCTCCTCCGAGCTTAAACCTCAACTGTATGAGATAAGATCTCCCCCGAGCTAACCTCAGCTGTAGGAGATAAGATCTCCTCCGAGCTTCAAACTCGGTTGCAGGAAATAAGATCTCCTCCAAATTTTACCTTCAATCTTGGTTGGAGATGAGATCTCCCCCGAGCCTCATCTTCAACTTCAACTTTGGTTGGAGATGAGATCTCCTCCAAGCTTCAACCTGAACTGGCATAGAGCCCTAAAGAAGACTTCGACAGTCGCCTTTTCTATACTCCCTTCCTTCGAGTTTCGAACTCGAGAGTGGAGAAACTATTATTGAAAATAAATCCCACTCTTATCAAAGTCCAGTCTGATGCTCAGTCTAATGCAATCAGTAGTCACGGAAGAGCTTCAGTGGATGAGTCTTAGCCAAACTTCTTCAATCGACCGAACTCTTCAGCGATCGAGCCCCTTCCGAACTCCCCAGTGGCTAAGTCTTAGCCGAATCCCTTCAACCGACCGAACTTCTTAGTGGCCGAGCTTCAATCAAACTTCTCAACGGTCGAGCTTCAGTCGGACGTTCATGAGAGCCGAACTTCCTCCGCGCTCCTCCAGTCGGATGCCTGTGGGAACCAAACTCCCTCCATACTCCTTCAGTTGGACTCCCATAAGAGTCGAACTTCCTCTGCACTCCTCCAGCCGGACGTCTATGAGAGCCGAACTTCTTTCGAGCTTTTCCTTTGGTCAAACTCCTTGAGGAGCCAAACTCCTCTCGGACTTCTTCCTCAGTCAGATTCCTTCAGCGGATTGCTCCTGGATAATTTCCACCAAATGTATTCCTTTCAGGAGTCCAAACTCCTCTATAACTGATATATGCCGAAGTCCACCAACCAACGTATATTTTTTCAGAGCTACAATTATTAAATCTCGATGAACGATCACCATTAGTCTGCCACAGACGACGCTACCAGACGATATGACACTACCAGATAGTATGGCTGTCACCATCAGTCTGATGACACCTTTTCTTCTGTACTGAATTCACCAGGCCTCGAGCGGTCCGCTGCTAAACAACTGCAGCTATCACCATCAATCAAGCTCCATCTATAAAAAAAAATTCTCTAGATATGTTTTCTCTAAGCTCTAAGCTCTCTTCTTTTTTCTGAAACTCTGTCGAGCTCTCATCTGAGCACTCCATTTTTGTTGGTCAGAAGAACTGACTTGATCATCGGAGGGTCCTGTCGGAGCCACCACCACCGACTCCGAATGAAACTTTATTTTGCAGGTCATCGACGGCGACCTCGTCTTCCTCAGCTTCAGTTCGATCCGTTATCAACCAAATTTTGCACCAACAGATGAAATACACCAAGAGATGAAAGAAAACTAAGCAATCATAATAATTCGCTAGTAGTGGTGGCCATTAAACGGTACTCTGCTTCAGCAGACGAATGTGAGATGATGGTTTGTTTCTTAGTTTTCCCAGAAATAGAATAAATATTAAGCATCACAAAGTCACCAGTGAGAGATCTATGAGTTAAGGGGCAACTAGCCCAATCAGAATCGTAATAGGCAGTGAGATGGAGAGAGTCGGATGGACGTAAAAAAATGCCTTGTCCGGGATTATGCTTCAAGTAATGAAGTACTCATACAGCGGCAACCCAATGTGCTATTTGAGGCTCCTGCATGAACTAAGATAATATGTGAATTGAATAACAAAACTCAAGTTGTGTGATGGTAAGATAAATCAAGCGACCAATGAGACGTCGGTATCTTCCTGGATTTGACATAGATGGTCCAGAGGTGAGAGCCAGTTTATGTTGTTGCTCCATGGAAAAAGATGCTGGATTAGCAGTAAGCAACATTCAGTTAGTATGTCTAAGACATACTTTCGTTGGAAAAGAAATATACCAGAATGACTTCGAGCCACATCAATACCCAAGAAATATTTAAGAGGTCCAAGATCTTTAATGTGAAAACATCGATCTAGATAGCATTTGAAGGCAGCACAATACTGAAAATTATCGCTAGCAAGTATAAGATCATCAACATAAATAAGCACTGCCATAAAACACGTTAGACGAGTATATGTGAATAAAGAATAATTAGCCATGGATTAAGTAAATCCATAAGACTTCAATGCTGACGAAAGTTTAGAAAATCAATTGCGAGAAACTTGTCGCAAGCCATAAAAGGATTTACGTAGACAACAAACTTTGTTGGAACCATGAGAAGTGAAGCCCGAGGATAGTTGCATGTAAACTTTTTTATTGAGATCGCCATGCAAGAAGGCATTGTTCACATCCATTTGGTGGAGCTTCCAGTTTTTGGCAAGTGCGACCATAAGTAAGCATCGCACACTAACATGTTTTACAACTGGCACAAAGGTCTCATAAAAATCAAGCTCCTTAACTTTTGTAAAGTCTTTTGCAATAAGTCGGGCTTTGTACCATTCGATACTTCTATCCGCCCACGATGCTTAATCTTGTACACCCATTTGCATCCAATGGATCTTTTGCGGGAAGTATTTCAATGGTCCAAGTCCCATTATCCTCCAATGCACGAAACTTCTTGGGCCATTGCATCTTGGCATCAGCGGTTGTCTAGACATAAATTCTTGCCCATTATCAATTCTAATAACTTTAATGATACGATCAAATTGAGTTTTTACCATATGACAAAAACCAATCAAAAACTTAGAGGCTTTTGACTTTGTTGTCATTAAATAAACCCAAATCCCTCTATTATGATCATCCACAATTGTGAGAAAATAATGTGCGCCTATCAACGATGGTGTATGGTAAGGCCCCCAAATACCACAATGTATTGACTCAAAACAAGCAGTTGCATTCTTATTATTAACAAGAAATGAGTTTCGTGTCTGTTTGGCATGAGAACAAACATCATAAATATTATTCTTTGCTTTATTTATTGAAATACTTGAGATAAGAGACAAGACCTGGTCCAAACTCAGGAGCATCTTGACTTGGCTCCTTGAAAGATTCATCGACAAACCCCAGTTCGTTCTTGGCACGCAATGCATTCTTCACCGCACGTGACCACGTCGGGTGATTATCTCCGTTGAGAAGACAGGAGACCAACACGTTTCCAGGATTATCAGAGGAATTCAGATAATATGGTGACGTGGTGTTGCTCGTGTTGTTCCCGGCCATGATGCTGCTGTCAAATGAAAAAGTTGGTGGATTTAGAGTTTTGGGGTCTCAAGAACCACGCTCTGATACCATATAAAATTGGAACTAATTATGGAATTGCTCGCAATTTTTTCAATAAATAGTACAAAGTTATATATAACGAGAAAGGTTAGATCTAGATGCATGGTAACAAAACCAATCAACCTAAAAATAGGAGATAGAAACAAATTCCATAACAGAGCATACAATAAACTAACCATCTATGGATAAGCATCACCGCTAATAATGCTAAAGTAAAGTAATCAGGAAGGAAGCCCAAAGATTAACTTTTAGCATAGCATATGAGATCCAAGAAGGGATGGAAGATCATCGATTCCTTGGATGCCGGTTTACTAGAAAATGCTCGAACGAGGTTGGAATGTTCATGGAGGAACTATGAGTTCCTAGGATCTATATTGGTCCGTATGGGGTATTTTTCTCAGGCTAAAAAGACAGGCCGGGGAGGTTTGGACCATCTAGGTTCCATTTTTCTCGTTTTCAGGTTCTATCACCAACTCTTGGTCGGTTGTGCTTTCCACCTCTCTCACTTGAATGAATCTGATGGAGATCTCAACTTTGAAAGCCACCTGGATTCGGCGGTGAGAGTATTTTATACCGTTGGATCATTCTACATGGCTTATGGAGGATAGGATTTTGTCAAGACGGATTGGTCCCGTCGCACTCGTTAATCATCAACTAAATTGTCGACCAATACATCAAAACCTCGTACTATTAACCGATTGCTCTTTGCATGATGTCAGAGAAAAGAAGAAACAAAATCGACGCCCTCTTTTCATTAAGACAGAATGGAACATGCTCCGATGGAAAATATGGAGCAGTTTTCCTGATAATTACAACAAATTTACAACAAGACATTGTAAACTAAGACCTCCTTCCATTTCTCGTACATATCATGCGATGATCATACTCCGCAGAAAGGTCACGTTAATTCTGAGATTGCCCGTTGGAGGTATTTGAAAGATCTTTGATATCTAATAAATCCCATGAACCAAAACTCGAAGTTATCCAAGGTAACCACCTGGAGGTACTTCTGGTTCGGCTTGTCCAGATTCTCACTCGACGCGGCTTTCTTAATCATTCTCAAAGGAATCAAAACCTATAAAAGACACCGTATTGAGTTAGGATATATATAAAATATGTCAGGGTTCTGCAACATCGTAATAGGATTATTCCCTAATTTTGTGCATGAAAACCTATGGAAACGAGATTACCTTGTAAGGCACCCTGGCCAGCTCTCCTTTGGAAGAAGTTAATGTGAGGGACTTGTCACTGTGAAATGCAATCTTCTCGGTTGAGATGAAGAGCATCCCTGCAATAGGGCCGGCTGTGGTCGACAGATAACACTGGAAGCTCTTCAGCAATTTCTCTCCTTTTTCGACGGAGAAAGCTTGCCTGAAAACTTTCTCAACACCTCCTGCTTGAAGAATCCTTGCCCCCAAGTTCAACTTTCCCTTCATGGTTTCGGAGATCTTAGGCCCCAAGGTCACTGCAAAGAGGATTGCTCATCAAGGCCCATAACTAATATCATTTAATTATGTTTTCCAGAAGCTGGGCATCAGACATGGCAAACCATATGCTCGCACGCATTCCTATGAATAATTAATGGATGTTCTTCTAATCTTCTTCTACTTCTATACCACTTCTCTTAAGGAACGATGACATTGGATTCCGCTGAAATTTGGATTGAAGGTAGGGGTGGATGGTTACCATGTTCTCGGATTCCTTGCACGTAGCCGTCCGCCTTTTTGCCGAACTTGCTCATCCAATCAGCAACCGAATCCTTTTTATCTACAATTCCACAGGAGTCCCATTAATATACAGCTTAAGGATGTCTTTCAAATGCTATGAGAAAAAAGAAAATTCAGAACAATCCATAAGAGAATGTGAGAGAGATGATCATTACTTCGTTTGCGGTACATGGACCCATACGAATCGGATGGAAGGTATGGGCTAGCAGGCTCATCACTTGGTAATTCCTCTGCTGCATATGTGACGGAGCTGACGGGAATTCCAATGACATGGGCATGGCTTGGGTTCTTCATTTTGGAATGAAGCTCCTTCTACTTTCTCAGCTCCAACCACTCTTGAGGTTGTTTCCCTGCTCCAGACGCCCAGCGGAGAGTCCTTTTTATAAGGTGGAGAAATCTAACAAGTGGTGAAGGTATTCAGCAGAAAATAAAGTGGCTAGCTGAATCAGCACTCTTATCTTGCAGAGTCATCATCGGCTCATCCAATATAAAAGAATCGTAACTTAATGAACATGGAAAGAAGAGAGAAGAAAAGGTCTCCCACTGCTTTTATGCCATCCATCCACCTCTGCACCATCTCACGACTCTATTTAACAATCGTTGGTATTTCTAGAATTTTCCATGATCAAGGTGGTTGATCCAGCTTAATCATACATCAATTTCTATATTGACCAAATGACCAAGTTAGGTGTAGAAGTTATTGCCCTTTCGTTTAAGCGATGTCCTGTGTTGATCATTAGAAAGGAGAGGTGACCATGACCCCAACCGAATCCGGCGAATCAACTTCCGACATATGTACCGATAAAGAATCGATCTCGCAGTATTTGATATAAGCCACACAAAAAGGGTCCCTCCCTTAAAAAGTAATGCACCAGAATTCTCTTCGGCTGGCGTGGAATCGGACCCATCTGATGTGCAAGACCATCTTTGCATCGAATTGAAGTAAGAAACAGATAAGCTTTTCCACCTTTCCTGCTCCATTCTTTCCTTCTATTCTTCAAAGCTTTGCACCACATCGCGCCGACATGGGTCGACGCGGAAATGTGTCAGCATCTCATCACACGCAGCTCTGGGTCAGCATTTCACTACATGTTTGGAGGTTTGGTGTTGTTGACAAGAACTTCTATTCAATTAAACGGGTAAGAGTCCGGCAAATTGAAGGGTAATTGACATGAATTTTCGACATTAAACACTTAATCTCCTAATTCTCTTGCCACTTCTGAATTTAACTTGTAGATTCTTCTGAGATGGAAAAAACTACATGTTTTAATGCCATTTCTTAATTCAACAGCCAAATATCCTTTGCATCTTGATGTACAATATGCCTGCATCAAGGGAAAAATGATCGGGTACCGACATATAATTATTTGAAAAAAAAAATGATGAAGTCGACTAGGGATGAACGATTGTTATTTTCTAAATTAAAGGAGAGAGAACGAAACAATGATCAAAATAGCACGAACAAAAAAAATTGTAGGTGTAGAGTAAATTACTTCAACACTTCCGAGAACCTGCATCAAATCACATTGATGACTACTTCTGGTCCGCAGAGGGGACGTGGACAATGGACATTCCATTTTAGGAGGTTTGCGTCAAGCAACAAAAGGCAGATCTTTTACAGAAGTCCATAAATCTTCCCTGCTTTAATCCAAGAATCAAAACCGGCAAAAAGAAGGCGAATCTCATTGGGAAAAAAAAAAGAATTGCCTACATTCTTATGCTGATCTGTAAAACCATCTTCTCCCGTAATTTTCTTCATTTTGAGGTGGAAGGACATCATATATAACCCACCATGCTGCTACTTTTCTCAAGTTCTGTACATAAACCTACGTACTGCTGGAATTGGCCCACACAATTGTGAGCATCACATGCATGTTGCAACGGAACTGGAGGATGTCCCATTAAATTAATTACAATGACCACCACCATGGCACTGGCACCATGTGGTGGTTAAGGCATTACCTTAAAAGAAACCGACAAGTTGTAGTGGATTTGGCTCACCTCGCAAGAGAGATTGCCGAATCAGCCATCTGCGTAGCAAACTTTATACAGCATCTAGAAAATTCCTCCACATACTCTGGAGTACATAAAGCATATTTTCATAAACTATGAAAATAAGATGAAGCAATCTGCAAAGCTGGGTGGGTATATCAACATAATCTATATTCTTTTATCGCATCTAACCTCGCAGATCGGAACGCTAAGGGGTTGATCAATACGATGCAAATAAAAGGAACACTTGTAACAACTCCTCCACCATTTCGACACATGAGACCCATCTTAATTTCTATTGGCATGCATGGCCTTTTATTGGAGATGATGCAATATATATATATGTTGACAAGACTCAACTGCTGAATGCCACGTCCCAGCTGTACACGGATTCTCTTCAACTGGACGGTCAACATGGGCAGGCTGGATTGAGTTTGGGGTTTGCTATATGATCCAGTAGTAATCCAAGACCCAGCGAAGCGTGGAATTTGCCACCAAGCATGCAGAAGGAAAATTAGGACGCTGTAACAAAAATAGAACTTTTCGGATTACAAGCTTAGAAATTGCTGGACTTATTAAAATATTGTTTAAAAACTAGTCAGATATGCTTCTTTTATCACCGTCTATTGATACGCCCCGGATTCAAGACCCACTAAATCCTGCTTGCTAGCATGGCACTGGGTGACGTGTGGGCCAAGCAAACCCCCGATGAAGGTGATTACAGTCTGATGCGATCTTAGTGCAACATCAGATACGGACGTCGGGCATGCATCTTTCATCTTTCATCCCAGATCATTTTTATTCTACAAAAATTTAGTCTAACTTAAATATCGAAGAATCTCTTGTTGGATGCATTCCGGCAACCCCTAATTACTTCCATTTTTAAGGTTGGATTTCTCATTATGAAACAGTCCGACTAGTTTTCACTCCAAATAAGATTTTAGGTGGCAATATCTATATTGAATTTATTTTGTTTTCACATCTGTTTTGATAATTTTTACAAATTGAATAGCTTACATGCTTAGAGACAATACCCCATTCATGTGGCGTGATTGACATGTCCCCATCTATGGCTCCCAAATCACGAGTTTGACGTTGCCAAACTAGGTTGTTGCAAAGTACATCTTCACTTTAGCTAGTAAATAATCCTAACCAAGTAATTTAGGATCTTCATGGAGTTAAAGAGTTCATACCCTGTCCTTCTACATCTCCTTGTGCAAATAGAGATCCTTACCCTTCTTCTTTAGGTTTATCTAGGATTTCTAAGCTCTAAAAACTCTAGGTGAAGACTTCAGTGAACCTGATCTATAGAAGTAGGCGACACTCTTAGATCCATTGGATATTTTAAACTATGAGTGTTAGTATATAGTGCCAACCAATTAAATGAGGATGCAATACTGTTCTTAGTAGGAAAGATGGTCACCATTTTTTTTTTTTTTTTTTTGGTAGAATGGATAAATTAAACCACATCCATGGATACCAACAAACAAAACATTTAACAATAGAACAGAAAGATGTATTCTAGAATCCCATAATGCTAATCCTATGATATTAGTCACCTAAGATGTCATCTAGCTAGTTGCACTATTAGCTTCCCTATATATATATATGAGAAACCTTAAATGAGAACTATGAATGCAACAATCATCAGCCATCCAGGAGAAGAGGATGAGTCTAATTTCAGCAGGCAATGGATTAGAAAGCCATCTAATAATTATTTGAAAATCTTCCTCTAAGCAAATATTGATCATCTGCAAGGTTTGAATAGCATAAAACTATTAAGTTTTAGCGCCTCGAATTCGACCCACAGCAACAAAAAAAAAAAACCCACAGCAACAATGAGAAAGCCCACAAATGCATGCGACCTGTAGGAGTGCACGGCCCAGACGTATCGGCATGGCCCGGGACGCACAACCGCATGGTCTAGAGGAGGGACACGTGCGGTCCACCATGCCCAAGTGTAGTCCTTGCATGCTTAGGAGTTTTCACATAGTCCACATGCGAGGTGCGGACCCCTTAGCAGTCCACCGCACTTTCACGTAGCGCACATGCATAGATTGCATGATTAAGTAGTCCAAGACGCATGCAAGATTGATCAAACAATTAGAGGATTGTTTGAGTCTTAACAGGAGTTCTATTACCTACTGGGATATGATTTTAGGATCTTTAAAAGGGTCTGACGATTTGTGAAGTTGGGAGAGCATCGAGTAGCACCTAGGTAGCGGTAGAGGATCCTCCTCGAAATTTTTTGAGAGCTTTGTTGTGAAGGATTGTGCTTCTTATTGTGTGAGAGAGATTACTATATAAAAGTTGAGAGGGTATGATCTTTTTTTGTTTTTTTTTCTCATAGTAAAGCTTGCATGCCCTATAGAAATAAGTCTTGGGTTGATCCACATATTTGATTGTATCTTTTATGCATATCTCTTCTTTCTTTCTGTTATGGTATCAACAGCATCATCAAAGTTGCGATTTTGAATGGAAATTCAAATTCTGCACTCGTCAGGGATCCTCCCTACAAATGGTGTCAGAGTGCCAAATTTTTCGAATGGTGGCGGTATTGATCAAGATTGAAGAAAATAGAGAAGACTAGCTCAATCAAGATAGAAATTAACCGGTATGATGGGAAGAGCAATTTCTTCCTATGGCAAGCGAGGGTGAAGGATGTGCCCATCCAACAAGAGTTGATTGATGCTTTCTTATGCGAGAAAAAGTCGACTACTATGGAGGAGAAAAATTGAAGGCAGCTCCAGATGCAGGAGGTGAATATGATCTACTTATACTTAGCAGATGATGTAGTGATCTATATGCTTAGTGAGACTTTTCTGACGGTGATATGGATGAAACTTGAGGAGATATACATGATAAAATTACTCACCAATACTCTTTTCTTTTGAAAGTAGTTCTACTAGTTGTGGATGAGCGAGGGGTAAAGCGTCAGAAGCATCTCAGCAACTTCTAAAAGATCTTCATCGATCTCCTCAACATTGGTGAAAAGGTTAAGAAGAAGAATAGAGCATTGGTCTTACTCTCATCGCCTTTTTTTTTCTTTTGAGTCTTTGGTAACTACTCTTTTTTTATGGAGAAAACCACTATCAGATGGATGAGGTCATTTCTACACTTCTCTAGAATAAGACTTTTAAGCAGAAGAACCAAGCCTCAAGTTCAGATGACGACTCGACTTTGATAGTGATTGGAGATGGTGGTGGCAGAGGATGAAGTGGCAGAGAATCGCTAGATGGGCAGTCCAGATCTAAGTCGAGGAACTTCAGTAAGATCAAATGCTACTGGTGTGATGAGTTAAAGCATCGAGTTAGAGGTTATCCACAGCTCAAAGATTGGATGAAGGCTAATGCGACGGTGGTCCATGATAGCAACATTGATGAGACTGATGATATGCTTAGGTCTCTAATAAGGTATCTACTTTTTTTCAACAGTGAATTTTAGATTTGGCATGTTCGTATCATGTTTGTTATAAAGAGGAGCTGTTTGACTTCTTATAAAATAGTGAGGGCACTATTTATTTGTCGAATGGATTGAGCTATACAATCAAGGATATTGGGATAGTCAACTTGCAGACACATAATGGAGCAGTGAGAAAATTGGATGAAGTCTGATACATATCCCTTTAAAAAAAAATCTGATTTTATTGAGCAGACTGAATTTAAGTAGCTACAAATGGAGAGTTGATGATAAAATTCTAAAAGTTATGCATGGCAATATGGTTGTTATAAAGAAAAGAAAGTATGGAGGATCTATCTCTTGGCAGGAAGCTCAGTACGAGGTAGAACTTCTGGTGCTAGTGAGAGCTCAGCATGAGGTGGAGTTCTAGGTATAGATGGATTGAACATGAGATAGGGGACTCGAAAAGATAACAGACGATGTCGCAAAATGAAGTTTCACTACTGCAGAAGACTATTCCGAGCAAGTCTCAGGTCAGGTAGGTCACAGCATATGATAGAGATGGAATCGAGCGATCTGACTCAACTTTCATATTTGCCCATCCATGAGTAGCCAGGTATTTATTCCAGGGCATAGAGGCAAGATCATTCAAAAGCTCTTAAAGTTAGGAGAAGGCCAAATATTAAGTAAGATAGAGATTGTTAAGTTTTGATGCCTCAAATTTGACCCACAGCAGCAAAGAAAGAAGTCCACAGCAGTAAAGCCCATAATAGCAATGGAGAAGCCCACAAACGCACCGATTGGCAAGCATGCATGGCCCATAGGCATGAGGGGCCTAGGATGCATGGTCCATCATATAGTCTAGAGGAGGGACACGTGCGGTCCATCGTGCCCAGGTGCGGTCCACATGTGCCCAAGAGTTTTCACATGGTCCGTGCATGACATGTGGACCCCTTAGTGGTCCCCCACAATTTCATGCGGTGCACATATGCGGATTGCATGATCGGATGGTCCAAGATGTATGCGGGATTGGTCGAATGATCAGAGGATTGTTTGAGTTCTAACAAGAGTCCTGTTACTTATTAGAATATGGTTTTAAGGTCTTTAAAATGATCTAACGACTTGTGGAACTGGAGAGCATTGGATAACGCCCAAGTAGCAGCTGAAGAGTCTTGAGGAGTAGTAGAGGGTCCTCCTTAGAATTTTTTGAGAGCTTTATTGTGAGGGATTGCTTCTTATTATGAGAGAGAGATTAATGCCTGAGAGTTGAGAGGGTGTGATCTCTTCCTATATTTTTCTCTTTTTTTATAGTGAAGCTTGCATGCCTTATGAAAGTAAGTCTTGGACTAATCCACGTATTTGATTGTCTTTTATACATCTTTCTTCTTTCTTTTTATTATGGTATTGACATCATCATCGGAGTTACGATCTTGGATGGAGATTTGAATTTCGCAGTCATGAGGAATCTTCCCTATAAAGACAATCCCAAATTCATTTGTAATAAAACCATATTGGTAAAACTAAGTGGTCAGCCTTCTAAATTAGATCCAAAAGAATTTTCATGACCCCATTGAGGACTATCAGAGGAGCACAATGGGACATAGTTTTTGACATTCCACTCATACTTTTGGAGAAACAAATAAAACTTACTTGAAGCTAGCCTATGCATGTTTTGGCCAAACAAAGCTAGCCAATATAAAGACTCAAAGGAAAAAGTAGAAATGAAAAAGAAAAAAAAGCTTGTATACATTTTTTAGGTAATTTGGATCAACATGTAAATGCACAATAATAAGGGAATAATAAACCAAATGCTTGAACCGATTTTTTTTCTCAAAAATATTCTTATTTTCTATGCTTGTTTTTGCAATCAAATAATCCTTTTATATAGCATCATGCTACTTTATATGGATTATGTCAATTCGAAGAAAAGAAAGCAATTATATTAACATTGATTCAAAATAGAAACAAACCATCAAAAATAATTGTTATGATAGGTAGGGAGAAAAATGAAAGAAGAAGGAAAAAAAAGAAAAGAACAAGAGTATAATAAGAGCACACAAAATTTATATGATTCATTAGTCTATTGATCTTTGTTCATAGATAAAGACAATACAAAAGCTTCACTATAAAAAACTAAAGATTACAGTATAAAATTATCTTACAAACTCTAGCCTCTAATATACCTCTAAGATGCTCAATTACATTCTCTCTTCAGGGTTACAAGGGATATATATAATAAAGTAAGCTAATTTAGAAGCATATTGGTATTCTTATTATAATCAACTTAGGCTAGTGTCCTAAGTTGATATAGACTTGAATTACTATCCAAAGTAGACCTTCTAAAAGATGAGGACTTCTCCTTCTAAAAGTAAAACTCAAGACACACTCAATAAATCTCCACTTTGGCTTGAAATTTATCAAGTCAAATATATTGAAATCTTTCTCTCCGTCTCTTCCTCACTTGCCCGTAATTAGGGCATCAACCTCTAAAAACATCAATCAAGTCTAAAATCCTTGAACTTCTTAACCAGAAGTGGCTTCATCAATATATCAATTGAATTCTCTATAGTGGCTATCTTCTGAACCGTAATAATACTAGTATTGAAGATCTCTAGAATAAAGTGATACCTAATATCAATGTGCTTAGTCCACTCATGATATATTAAATTTTTGGCTAAGTGAATAGCACTTTAGCTATCATAGTGCGTAATTATTAATTATCGTTGTAAGCCAAGACTACCAACGAGACTATGCAATCATATAGCTTCCTTTGCTCTCTCTGTTACAACCATATGCACTTCTTAAATTGTAGATAAAGCAACTATAGATTGAAGTATACTCTTCTAATTAGCAGTGCAATCAAAAAGAGTAAAGATATATCCTATCAATGATCATCATTTATCCAAATCATCTATATAATCAGAATCAACATAGGCTGTAATACTATTAGTTGATATGCTACCATGATAAACTAAGCCAATGTCTGTAAAGCCTTTTAAATATCTCATAATCGATTTCATGGCCTACCAATATATTTTCTAGGATTACCCATGGACTTGCTAATTATATTAACAGCATGTGAACTATCGAGCCTAGCACAAACCATAGCAACAAATAATTTAAATTATATGACCAAAGGAGTACTCACTTGTTTGGATCTATTCATACTAAAACGTTCAAGTACTTTCTCTATATACTTTTTCTAAGATAAGTACAATTGATCTGCTTATTAATCTCTATGGATCTTTATTCCAAAATCTTCTTTGCCACACTTAAATCATTCATTTCAAATTCACCACTCAACTAAACTTTCAACTTGTTGATTTTATCTATATACAATAGCAGATACATATAAAAATCATCTAAGAGTTTTCTATAATAAACATAGTTATTATGGTGATTTCTAGTATAACCATTATTAATTATGAAAGTGTCAAATCTTCTATACCGTTACCTAGGTAACTACTTCAAACCATATAAAGATCTCTTTAATAAGAAAGCATAGTTCTTTTTATTTGGAGCAATCCCACTGACTATGAGGGATAGATTTATTTTTCTAACTCACCATATAATAAGGGCCCGATCTTCATCATCAATTGAAATATTAATATTATTTAAATCTAAAATAGCTTTATTAAATTCATCTATGCAATTTTTTTTGGATGTACCTACTTTTATATGCAGATGGAAGAGCCGATGCTTCAAGTATAATTTATTTATGAGTGACTTGATCATGCATATACCATCCAATTTTAACTATAGTCCAACTGTTGTCTTTTCTTCAACAACTTTTTTAAGCTCCTTATCTGTCAAATACAATACAATTGTATTATGTGCCTTCACCAATACTTCCTTCTTTTCTCTATCAAACAAGCTATCTGATGACTTCTCCTTACCTTCCAATGACTTCCATAACACTTTTTTTGATGGAATTGAGTTAGAGAAAGTCTAACTCAGCAAAAGTTTCATTAATATATTTAGAGTTACATAAATATATGATTACATATTAAGTAGGGAATGAGGGTTGGAGTTGTTTACAGGTGTGGTCAGAGAGTTTTCCAGATTTGTAGAATCTATAATCTAATTTACAGAATCAGCAAGAACAATTAACAGGAGCTGAATTTAATTGCTAAAGTAAATCTATTCTTTAAACTAGTCTTCTAAGAAGGAAGTGGGCTCAACTAGCAATGATGTGAGTCTATAATTTTTCATTGTAGTCTGTAAATTCTCACATGCCTCATGTATTGAAGTATCATGTTCTTTAATGTAGTAGTGAACTGCACTGTAGCTTTTCAGACTTGCTTCCATTCTTTTTCAAGGTGGAAGTTGGGGATGGGTTAAAATAGATTTTCTAGATCTGAAGTTTGCAAGAAGATAGTTTGCAGATCAGCATCTTTATAGATTCTCTCAGTTTCGACTTATGTCAAATTTTGATCTCCTAAGTGTTAACTCCATGATTGATTTTGATGATTACCAAACTTTGAGTATTTGATTATTTAACAATGTATTTCATGAGTGGATGTAGGTCTTTTCAGATATTTAAATTGAAGAATTAATTTGAGAAAAAGATCTACATAAAATCATCAAGTCAAAGGCTTCAAAGAATTAATTTTTGAGTTTCAGACTTGGAGGTGTTGACCCCAAAGCTAAAGGTGTCGACCTCTGTCCTAAAATAAAGCAAAAAAAATCAAGATTTTAAAGTTAAGAAAGTCAGGTATCGACCCTAAGAGCAAAAGTGTTGATCCTACCCTTTTGGCATGCACTGGCATGGACTGGCACGTAGAAGGGATGACCTCTAGGTCGACCCCTATGCCAGAGGATGATCCTAGGGTCGACCTCTATTGCATAGAATAGAAGATAGAGAACAGAAATTTTTTGAATCCTAGGAGGTGTCAACACCTGAAGAAAAAGTATCGACACCTGAGAAAAAATTATCGATCCCTATAGAAAAGGTGTTGACCCTAATGTCGGGATAGGTTATAAAGGCTAGTTTTCTGCACTTCTCCAACAGGTCATTCTCTACTCCAACGGCTAGTCTAAGCTTTCCAACCAGCAAAACTCACTCAAAAATTACTTCCAAGTATAAAAATAGTTAGAAAACATTTTAGATCAAGAGATTAAGGATTTAAGAAAGAAAATCATTCAAGAAGAGTATCACATTGAATATCCAAATAAAAGAAGATAAGAGAGAGATTTGAGCTTCAAATTTAGAGAGTATTTAAGAGTCATCTTTCATAATACTTTAAGTATTCTCTTAGCACCATTTGAGGAGAAGAGAAGCTACCATAAAGCATTCATTCGGCCTCTTCTTTCCACACTAAAAAGAGTTCTTCATTCATTCAGCCTCTTCTTTCCATACCAAAAAGAGTTCTTTTTTGTTCTAAGTCATGAGCTGAATTTTATTACTTGTATTTTTATTTTCTTTACAAGTTTTTTTAGAAAAAGAAACTTGGGATATAGACTAGTCTAAGTCAATAATTGAATGGTGTATAGATTTTGATTGATGAGCCCGTAAAATCAACTAGGTTGATAGTAAATTTGAAAAAACTATCGGTGTAGGGGTGTAGTTGGTAAGCCCGGCAAAACCAACTGAATTTATTTATGATCCCGGGTTAAAATAAATGCATTATAATCTAGAATTATAGTAAAATTTTTAAGAAGAGATTGGAGAGTGAACGTAGTTGCGGAATTGCATCGAACCACTATAAAATCTTTGTATGTTTGTGTTATGCTTTCTTCTCTATTGCTTTACATATCTTGCATACTTTAAATTGCTAATTACTTACTAAATTGGATTAACTCTTACTTAAATTCATTCATACTTGATTTTATTGTATACACTAGTTAATTTTATTGAATTGAATTAAGTTAAGTAAAGCATATACTTGTATAGAGTTAAATTTGGCCAAAAATTTTATAAACCCAATTCATCCTTTCCTCTTGGATTGCTACCTCTGGATAATAAATGGTATCAGAGTAGGTGCTCTGTTATTAATTATTGACCTAACCATCAAGGACAAAAGATCAAATGACAACCCCAAGTGGTGTTTTCTTTATTGAGGGCCAATCCACTTCTAGACTACTATTATTTGATAGTACCACTACAACTTTTAAAAAATTAAAATAAAAATTTTTATACAAACTCTAGATTATGACTTATGAAAAATCATAACTAGAGGATCATACACACCCACAAAAATTATAAATGATATGATTCTTCCCAAATCGAAAAAGAAATGGATCAATTTGATAAAAAAATAGCTTAATTAAATGCAAAAGCCATTAATGTACTCTATTGTTCCTTAGATGTGAATGAGTTTAATAGAATATCATTTTGCACAATGACTAAAAAAAATTAGAACATATTAGAAATAACTCATGAACGAATAAGCCAAGTTAAAGAATCTAAAATTAACTTGCTTGTTCATAAATATAAAATATTTAAAATAAAAAATATGAGACTATTTTTGATATGTTTACTAAATTTACTAAAATTATAAATTCTTTAAATGGCCTAGGCAAAACTTATTCTAATTATGAACTTGTTTGCAAAGTGCTTAGGTCTTTACCTAAAGAATGGAAAGCTAAGGTGACGGCAATACAAGAAGCAAAGGATCTCACCAAGCTATCCTTAGAAGAACTCATGGATTCTCTTATGACCCATGAGATGCATTTGGTTCAAAAGAAAGAAGAAGAGAAGCCAAGAAAAATAAGGACCATCGTCTTCAAGTCTACTTCAAATTATCAAGAAAGAGATGAGTCGGAGGAAGATGAAGAAGAAGATGATGAGAACATGGTGCTTCTTTCAAGAAAGTTCAAGAAGTTTCTAATGAAGAAAGATATGAAGAAGGAGAAAGAAGAGAAGAAAATTATCACCAACAACCCAATACGTCCTAAAAAGATGAGATGAGTGCCAACCGCTTGTTTACTGAAATGCACCTCCTACATCACATTACTAGTAGAATTTTTTTTCTAAAATCGGTAGATTTGACTTTGTAGCTGTGAGAGACATATCCTTCATGTACCATATAATTCGAGAGATCCTCCTGAACCTCCTAGCACTTATGATCAGATATATGGAGGATACAACAAGGAGATCTAGGACTTTTTTATCCTATGGGATGATCTTGACTTTGATTTTTTAGGAGCATGGGGTAGATTTGGATGGAGAGACCTCTAGAGCCTTGATGCACATAGATACATACAACGAACACTCTCTGCACCATACAAATTTTGAGAGATAGAATGTTCGTTGGGTTCATCGAGGAGCTTAGATACAGGCAGAGGATCCAGTTGAGGCTCCATCTGCTATACCGGTGCTGGATATTCAAATGGAGAAGCCAACAGAACCAACAGCACTGGCAAAGCAGACTTATGAGACTATAAAGATATTAGTGGATCATCCAGAGAGCTCAGATAGACTACACTCCAGACTGGATGAGGACTTATTGGTTGAGAGGGTCTCCTTGAGAATTATGGTAGCTATCAGCTCGGAGATTCAATGACTCACCTCAGAGGCCATATCTTTGATTAGAGAGGAGACTGTTCGACTGATTCAGAAGATCTCTACTATGAGGATAGATGCTTCTAACCAACCTTCTGTAGATGTTGGATCATCTTCTTTTCCTCTATCTGATCCTAATTTTTAGAGCCTGATCCCTTCACTTAGGATGCTAGAACCTTACTCATGTTGTAAAAATTATTTCCACACGGATCGATGTGGCCGCTGGTGACCAACCAAGCAACAAAAAAGAACTCCTTAGAGATTACTGCAGAAGTATGAACAATGGATTCAAGGAATAGAGAAGAAGAGTAGTAGAGATTTCTGAAAGAAAATAGCTTTATTTCAATAAATTCAGCATCATATACGATCTTGACCTATTTTCAGTATATATACTTCACAAAAGGATCAAGTTTCAAGCTCACAAAAAAACTCTCTAAATCTAAAATAACCCATGTATATAAAACATACCCACGAAAATTGAGCTGGCTCAGTTTAAGACTGAGCTGGCTAATCTACAACTGGGTCGGCTTAGTTTCAGATTGAGCTAACCCAGTTGTATACCATGCCAATAGCCCAAAAATTTTGCTTTCTATCTAAATTTTTCTCTGAGATATAGTCGAACCAGTCCTGGACTAAGCTGACCTAGTTTCTAACTTAGCCGATCCAATCTCAGGATGAGCCGGCTAAGTTTCTGAATTTTGCTATTTAGGCTTATTTCTCTTTCAGCTTGCTCCTGTCTTTTCATGACTTATCTTCTCATATTCTCAAGACTTGAGAGTGCCACTTCTAGGATCACATTTTCTATCTTGGTGCTTCCAAGTCTTTGTAAACTTATTTTTTTCTTGCAAACCTATCCATGCCACACACATCTGAAAACTATCTCTAAAGAGTATCTTCGTAGGTGCATCAAACTAATTCTCCCTTGTATGGATCTTCATCAGTTCAACTTCACCTTTCTTCATTAGCTCTCTGATCCTGTGGTACCTTACATCTATATGCTTTGTGCGTGTATGATAGACTAGATTCTATGCAAGTAGCAAAGCACTCTGACTATTACTGTATAGTTTAACCTTGCTTTGCTCTACTCCCATCTCAACAATCAGCCTCCTAAGCCAAAGTGATTCTTTTGTAGCCTCAGTAATGCCAATGTACTCGATCTCTATGGTAGACAAGATCATGATTGATTGAAGGATTGATCTTCAAGATATCGATCCACCATCCATGTAGAAGAGGTATCCAGTAGTAGACCTTCTTGTATCAAGATCATCTGTATAATTTGCATCTATAAATTCTTTCAAAGGATCCGAACCTCTATCTTCAAATTCTCTCAGCTGCCCACCAAACCATAATCCCTTGTTCCCTATAGATATCTCAATATCCACTTCAATGCTTTTCAATGTTCCTTTTCAGGGTTAGCCATATATCTACTAACCATGCTCACTACATGTGATATATCTGGCCTACAACATATCATAGTATATATCACACTACCTATAATATTTGCATAAGAAACTTCATTCATGTTCTCTTTATCTTCTTTTGACTGGGGGCTTTGATACTTGGAGAGAGACATATAGCTCGGTAATGGTATCTCTACAGGTTTGGTCTTCTTCATCTCAAATCTTTTCAAAACTTTCTAGATATATCCTTCTTGTGACAAATGGAGCACTCCTTTGTACCTATCTCTATAAATCTTCATTCTAAGAATTTTCAGTGCTGGACCTAGATCTTTCATCTTAAATTTAATTGATAATGTTCTTTTTAGTTCTTTTATAGCCTTCATAGTCCTCCTGGGTATAAGCATATCATTAACATACACTAGCAGGTATAGAGCATCCTTCTCATCTACATCCTTGACGTAGACATAATTATCATATTCATATCTAACAAATCTTAAGCTCAAAATAAAGCTATCAAATCTGTAATACCACTGACGAGAGGATTGTTTCAAGCCATACAATGATCTCTTTAGTAAACACGCCTTTTCCTCCTGTCCAATCTTTATGAAACCATCTGGCTGCTTCATATAGATTCTTTTCTTTAATGTGCCATGAAGGAAGGCCATCTTTACATCCATCTGTTCCAACTCTATGTTGTATTGTGCCATCAGTGACAATCCAAATATATATATGACGCACCACAGAAGAAAAAACTTTTATGTCATCTATCTCTTTCTTTTGTGAGTATCCCTTTGCTACCAATCTTGCCTTGAATCTGACTCTACCTTGTTCTGAAGGTGCTTTCTTCTTTGTGAACACCCACTTTGAGCCAATAGGTCGAGCACCTTCTGAAAAATCCATCAGCTGTCATATCTGATTTTTCTTCAATGGTTTCATCTCTTCCATCATGGCTTGCATCCTGAATCATGATCCTCACTCTTCATGGCCTTTGCAAAGTTCTCTAGATCTTCATTAATGGTGATGGGTGTAAAGGAGATAACCTCATCAATACCATATCTGACCGGCCTCCTAACAGTACGCTGAGGCTTGAAAAAGCTACTCCCACCGGCATATCTATGCCTAAAATCTATGATTGATCCTGCACATCCATCTGAACTGCTAGCCCTTTATGCTAATTTTCAATCTGAAATAAATTTTTTCATCCAACTCCACCTCAATAGGAACACTCCTGTAAGTGAATGTAACCTGCATGCCATCATTCCCTGACTGGCCATCGCTATTTATCTTTATTTTTTCAATTACTCTTATACTTTCAGGCCTCTCTAAGATGCTCTTTTCATCAAAAATGATATTTTCATTGATCACTATCTTCTGTGCTTCAGGATTCCATAGCAAGTATCCCTTGACTTCTTGTGGATATCCTATGAATGTCATCTTTTAAGATTTAGGAACCAACTTACTTCTCTCGATTGCCTCTACATATGTATAGGCTGTGCAATCGAAGACCTTCAGGTGGCCAAGCTTCACTATCTTTCCACTCTAGACCTCCTCCGAAATGCCTCCATTCAGCTTTTAATGAGGGGATCTGTTCACAAGAAAATAAGAGAAAGTTAAAGTATCATCCCAAAAGAATTTTGGAGGTAATATCTACAGTCTTAAACTTCGTGCCTTCTTGATCAGTGTTTGGTTCATCCTTTTCATAACATCATTCTACTAGAGCGTCATCTTCACTGTATAATGGTATTTGATACCATTTTTCACACAATGCCTTCTGAACTTCAGGCTTATTTACTTCTCTCCATTGTTCGACCTTAGATACTTCATCTGTCTTCCTGACTCCTTCTCAACTTTAGTTCTCCAGGCTCTAAACTGGATAAATACCTCTGACTTTTTTCTGATCAGATAAATCCATACCTTTCTTGAAAAATCATCAATGAAAGTGATAAAATATTTTGCCCCACTTCTAGTTGATTTTCACACATTTGAGTGCACTAAATCTAGCACTTCTTCACTGTGTTTGTTATTTTTGGCAAACTTTATCCTATGCTATTTACCAAAAATGCATGGCTCACATAAATCTGTACCCTTCTTCTTCAGAGCTGAGATCATCCCTCTTCTGCTAAGTTCAGTAAACCCTCAGTCAATCATATGATCCATCTGATAGTGCCACAGTCGATATAAGAATTGCTCCTTCTATGCCGCTGTTAGCACCTCTGTACTATCATTTATCACTGAGCCTTCCATTTTATAAAGATTATTGCTCAGTCTTCTACCTTTCATCACCATCAAAATTTTTTTAAAAATTTTTAGACATCCACTCCCAGCCTGGCTACTAAATCCTACTCCTCCAAGTAGTCTAAAAAAATTAAATTTTTTTTTTTTAATTTTGGTACATGCTTGATATTTGATAATATACAAATGATCCCATTGTACATTCTCATCCTAATTAAGCCAACTCTAGCTACTCTACACAGATGATCATCTTCAAAGCTGACACTTGCTCCATCGATCTTCTGGTAGATAGAAAATTACTTCTGATGAGAAGTATAGTAGTGAGAGCATGCTGAATCTAATATCCATATAGTATCATACTCTATGGATCCATCTGATATAACTAGTAGATCTTATTCACTGCTCACCAAAGCTGTATCATCACTCTTACTGGCTCTTCTTTTTTTGACCTCAAAAGAAGACAATCTCTCCTCAGATGTTCAGGCTGATGATATTTATAATATTTTAATATCTTTTTCTGATCTCGAGACTTTGATCTGCTTTTGAATTTTTCTCTTATTTTCTTCTTTGATTCTTCCTGTCTTTCATTCACAGCCAAGATCTCAGACTTGAGATCTTCCTTATAGATCTTTTTCCTCTGCTCATTCGATCTAAGCATACCAACAACTTCTTCATAGTTTAGGATCTCCTTTTCATAAACTAAAGTTGTTATGAGACCATCATACGAGCTTGGGAGAGAGCAAAGCAGCAGCAATGTCCGATCTTTTTCGTTAATCTTCATATCCAAACTCATCACCTTAAAACATACCTGATTGAACCTTTGGATATGTACAACAAAATCTCCATCTTCGGGCATCCTCAGATTATACAGTTGTTTCTTCAATCATAGCTTATTTGTCATGTTCTTCTCTATGTATGTGTTCTCCAGTCTTGTCCAAAGCTCCTTTATCGTGGTCTCTGTGCAAACCTCGAATAGCACCTGATCGGCCAAATACATTCTAATTGTGCTAAAAATAATTTCTTCCAACTCTTTTCAATCCTTAGCACTGATCTTTTTTAGTCTTTCTTTTATCAAGATCTTGTAGATCCTCTACTGAACCAACAAGTTCTTTATCCTTTGCTACCATAAGATAAAATTTTTCTTACCATCAAACTTCTCAAAATTCATCTTGAGTCCACTTGATCTCATGACTTCAAATAAGTCAAGAACAAAAATTCTAACAGCCTTTCATGATTACACACCAGTAAAACTATTCTTCAAAGAAGATCTAAATATCCTAGATCCTCTTTTCAATCTTCTACATCACTGTTCCTCCATGTAACAAATCTCCATCTCAATCTAGAGATAACCACGAAGCAAATAAAAAATTTTTACGATAAAACCTAGTGCAACAGATCCCGGATGTAGAAATCATAGGTATCTTCCTTTCTTCCATGCAACATCGCTCTGATACCAATTATTATGAAAATTAATTTCACACACGGACTGGCGTGGTCGCTGATAATCAGCCAAAGAATAAGTAAGAACTTCTTAGAGATTACTACAGAAGTATGAACAATAGATTCAAGAAATAGAAAAAAAGAGTAGTAGAGATTTTCGAAAGAAAAGAGCTTTATTTCAATGAATTCAACATCATATACAGCCTTGACCTATTTTTAGTATATACACTTTATAAATGAGTCAAGCCTCAAACTCAAAAAAAAAATTTCAAATCCAAAATAACCCACATACACAAAACATACCTATGAAAATTGAGCTGGCTCAGTTTAAGACTGAGCTGGCTAACCTACGACTGGGTCAACTTAGTTTCAGACTGAGTCAATCTAGTTGTGTATCGTGCCAACAGTCTGAAAATACTATTTTTTATCTGAAGTTTTTTCTGAGATATATTCGATCTAGTTTTGGACTGAGTCGATCTAGTTTCTAACTTAGCTTATCCAATCTCAGGATGAGCTCGCTAAGTTTTTGAACATTACTATTTAGGCTGATTTCTCTTCTGATTTGCTTCTATCTTTTTATGACCTGTCTTCTTATATTTTTAAAACTTGGGAGCGCCACTTCTGAGCTCATAACTCATATAGCCTTAGAGCTTTCTAGTGATCCACTCTTTTGTTATAACTTAGGAATCTTGTATTTTGACTTTTCTGCTGATCATGTAATCAATCTGTGTAAACATCTTTTAAAGAAAATAAAAAAGATATTTTTTTTTGAAAAATGTGATGTCAAAATGGCTTGATCAATACTGAATTGCTTGATGTTTTATTATCATTTTATATCCTTAAATTTGGCTTTTGCTACAAAAGTAAGGAAGAGCAAATTCTAAAGAAATATAACTTAAGTAAATATAAATATTTAATTTTGATAATTTAAAATTTAAAAAGTGCTCGATAAAGAGGAAGAATAATTGAAAATTAAAAATATTTATCATAAAATGAATAAATTTTAAGACTTCAATGAATGATATTGGTAATTTTTTTATAAAATCTTTCATTATTTCTTCCATCATATCATTTTGTCTCTTATTGAATGAATGATTTAACTAATATGTAAATTAACTAATATTTTATCTCACTTAATCAATACTTAGTGCTCTTAAAATTTTACTTAGTTATGAAAGTGGCTATATTTATAAAATAGAGGAGGAGATAACATTAAAGAAGAAATGATTAAGTGATTCAAAATTTATTTAAATTTAATGTTAAATATGCTTAATTTGAAAGAAAAAGGAGGAGAAATACTTCATATCCTTGATTTGATTGGAATTTCTAAGTGACGTATATTGGAAAATGAATATTTATTGCATAATACTATTGAGCTTTCATGTGCTTCTAAATCTTCCATCTCAACTTGCATAATTTAAATAATTAATTATTCTTAACAATCAATTGGAGTTTAACTGAATTTGAAACATACTCTAAATCTAATTTTTTTGTGACAAATCATATTTTATCCTGAGAAATTCAAGTTGATTTATGCTAAGAAAATTTAACTCCATCTTTTGATTTACTTATGCTTATTCTTGTTGATCTACTTGACTACATTAGTAAACTTTCTTTAAAAAAAATAATAGAAGTTAATTTGGAGCTAAAATATTTTCTATACTATAAACATGTTGAATTTGACACTCTTTTAAACTTGAGACTCATTTAAAGATGTAAAAATAATTTTAAGTTCTATCATATGGAAGATTTTCAAAATTGAAATATTATTTGCCAATTTTTTTTTATTTGATACATTCATGTTACATACGTTTTTCAAGTTAAATTATTAGAATTTTTTTAAGAAAAGAAATAAATAAATATCATGTCCACTTGTTTATTTAAAAAGTTCTAATTTTTGAACCTAAATCAAAAATCTACTTTAGTGGTATCAAATAAAATTTTGGCTCTATCCCTTAAATATCTTGATAAAATCAGGATTCAAATATTTTTGAAAGAGAAAGAGTGACATCAATATGAATTTGATATCCTATATACTTACTTTTCATATTAAATGTCCATGAAATTTAAATTTGATACCCTCTTGAACTTGATTTGAAATTTTCTGAATTTAATATATTTGTCTGAATTTTAATTGATTTTGATGATAAATCTTTGATCCTTCCTATAAGCCTTTTGATGTTGTCAAAAAGAAAGAAAGGATTTGTTGAGTATATGTTATGCTTGAGTTTATAATACATTTCTTATTAGTGAATGAAACATCAAAATTTAAGTTAAGTGTGCATTAATAATTGATTTATCATCAATTATTAATAATCATGTATATTATCACTTTGTCTTTATGAAGTGTGCATTAATAATTGTGTATATTATCACTTCACTTCATAACTTATACTAGCAAAGCTTTTGAAATATATTAATTTTATTTTTATACATATTTTGCGATCAACAAAAAAGAGAAGATTATTAACCCCATGATTGATTTTGAAGATTGCCAAACTTTAAGTATTTAATTATTTAATCATGTATTTCATAAGTAGATGTAGGTCTTTTCAGATATTTAAATTAAAAAATTAATCCAAGAAAAGATCGATAAAAAATCATCAAGTCAAGGACTTCAAAGAATAAATTTTTGAGTTTTAGACTTAAAGATAGCAGCCCCAAAGCTAAAGATGTCGACCCCTGCCCTGAAACGAAGTAAAAAAAATCAAGATTTTAAAGTTTAGAAAGTCATGTGTTGATCCCAGAAGCAAAAGTATCGATCCCATCCTTTTGGCACACCTAGTATGGACTGGCACGTAAAAGGGACAACCTTCAGGTCGACCCCTATGCTAGAGGATGACCCCAAGATTGACCTTTATTGCACAGAACAGAAGATAGAGAACAAAAATTCTTCGGATCTCAGGAGGTATCGACATCTAAAGAAAAAGTATCGATACCTGAGAAAAAAGTGTCAACCCCTACAGAAAAGGTGTCAACCCTAATGTCGGGACAGGCTGCAACGGCTAGTTTTCTAAACTTCTTCAATGGACCATTCTTCACTCCAACGGTTAGTCCAAGCTTTCCAATGGATAAAACTCACTCAAAAGTCACTCTCAAGTATAAAACTAGTTAGAAAATATTTTGGATCAAGAGATTAAGGATTTAAGAAAGAAAATCATTCAAGAAGAGTGTCATATTGAATATCCAAATAAAAGAAGATAAGAGAGCGAGAGATTTGAGCTTCAAATTCAGAGGACATTCAAAAGTCATCTTTCACAACACTTCAAGCAATCTCTCAGTACCATTATAGGATAAAAGAAGCTACCATAGAGCATTCATTCAGCCTTTTCTTCCCATACCAAAAAGAGTTCTTTTTTGTTCTAAGTCTTGAGCTGAATTTTGTTACTTGTATTTTTATTTTCTTTACAAATTTTTTTGGGAGAAGAAACTTGGGGTGTAGGTTGGTCCAAGCCAATAATTGAACAGTGTATAGGTTTTGATTGGTGAGCCCATAAAATCAACTGGGTTGATAGTGAACTCGGGAAAACTATTGGTGTAGGAGTGTAGTTCGTGAGCCTGGCAAAATCAATTGAATTTGTTTATGATCCCGGGTTAAAACAAATACACTGTAATCTAGAATTATTGTGTAATTTCTAAGAAGAGCTTGAGGAGTGGATGTAGGTGCGGGATTGCACCGAACGACTATAAAATCTTTGATATTTGTATTATACTTTTTTTCTATTATTTTATATATCTTGCATGCTTTAGATTGCTAATTACTTACTAGTTTAGATTAACTTTTGCTTAAGTTCATTCACACTTGACTCCGTTGAATACACTAATTAATTTTATTAAATTGAATTAAGTTATGTAAAGTACATACTTGTGTAAAGTTAAATTTGACCAAAAGTTTTATAAATCCAATTCACCCCTCCCCCTTCTTGGGTTGCTACCTCTGGGCAACACTAAGTTTTGTAAAGATTTTTTGTTTTTGGCCCAAATTCAAGAATGTTTGCTTGGATAGGAATTTGGTATTGTTGTTTGGCCTAAAAAAATTAAGAAGTTGTCTGACTAAGAAACTCTGATATCCTGTATCTGAATTTTTGGATGATAGTGTCTTCCTGGCTCGTCCGGGCGGTCCATAATATGAAAAGTTTCATAATTTGCATGCAAACCTGATTTGGAAGAAGGGCGTGGAACTCAAAACACCGTTTGTTCCATTCTTTCCATGAGGCCTATTGGCCTGTAATAAGGAGAGTGTCCACTATATTTTGCAAGGTCAGCATCGGTTCTTCAGCATGCCAGGTGTTCCAGAGTTCTGTTTGATTTTGTGGTAGTGGTTTGAGACCAAGCTGATGAAGAAGTGAAGACCAGACTTCCCGAGGGAATGAGCACCGGAGGAAAAGATGGTCAACCATTTCGGAGCTTTGATCGCACAGTGTGCCACTATCTTTTCCTTTCCATCCTCGTTTATTTAAGTTGGCTATGGTTAAAATCTTTCCATAGTAACTGAGATATGCAAAGTATAAGATTTTTTCAAGTACCCTTGTTTTTCAGATAATTTGACTGAATTATGGTCTTATTCCTCCATCTGGAAGGAGTTTGTAGCATTGTTTTATTGAGAAATTCTTTGCTGACAGCCATTTCCGCTATACAAGGTCTTGCATGGCTGTTAGTTTGACTGTAGATATTTCTTGCTTCAAGTTCTGGTAGTCCATTTTATTAGCAAATGCTGGTGTGAGGAGCCTATAATTATCTCCCTGAAGGAGTTCCAATGCGTCCGCCACAGAAATATTTTTATCAGGTGATGGTAGATGTAGTAAGGGGAATCATTCTTTTAGAAAGTGAACCGAAAGCCAAGTATCATGCCAAAATAAAATTTGTGAACTATTACCAATTTGAAATCCAACCAACTGCTGGAAGAGTTGTGCCACTATTTGAGTTTGCTTCTAGAAGATTGATAGCTGCAGATGCGGTGACGACTGGAGTAGGAGTTGTTTGTGTCCATAATAGCCTGTTTTGACTAGCATACTCTAAGGTTTTGGCTCATCAGTAATTAATCTCCACCACCATTTGCAAAACAGAACCTGATTAAGGATTTTTAGACTGGTGATGCCCATTCCACCTAAATCCTTTGGTCGACAAACTGCTGACCAGTTTTGCAGGCATCTGCATCGTTTAGAGTCTTCCGAACCATTCTAAAGAAATTCTTTTGATGATGTCTGATGGAATCATGAAGTTGGACATCCAGAATGTTAGCAACGGTGTGATGACTGAGTTCAGAAGTGTTATTCAACCTGCAATTGAAAGAAACTTGCCTTTCCAGCCTGCTAATCTTTTCATTATTTTTTCATTAATTTCTCTGCTCTGAGTGGCATGCCCAAGTAAATGAGTGGAAAATCTGATGATCGACCACCCAGCATGGTTGAGATCTGATCTCTGTTTTCTTTTCCTGAACATTTGACTTGTCAAAATTGATTTTCAACCTAAAAAGTAGTTTAAAACGGTGGAGTATGAATTTTAAGATGGTGATGCTTTTTCTTTCCACACCACCAAAGATAAAAGTATCGTCAGCAAATTGTGTGATTGCTTGTCCTCCAATGCCTTCAAACAAATGGTGTTTTATTGCTGACTTAAAAATTCTATCAAGGGCATCCACCACAAGTATAAATAGTTGGGGGGATTGGGGATCTCCTTGTCTCAAGCCTCGGTGGTGGTTGAAAGGCTTCCCAATAGGACTTTGGCTTGCTCGGGGGTTGGGAGGAGTGGAGTGTCGGTGTGGGGTGGAGCAATGCTTCGGTGAGTGTGGGTAAGTAGTCTTGTTTACAAGAATTGAGTATTTTAGCGAAGACTTGTACCCTAGGTACTAGATGGTTGGTGATTGGTGACTTGGTTTGCTTCGGCATGGTGCTCGAGGCCAACGGCTCTGAAGTCGGAAGATATTTTGTTGGAATATTTTCAGGCTTTGTTTGTAGTAATGTTGGAGTCGTTGCCACTTGGTAGAGATTCAGATGTTTGGCTTTTGAATTCAAATTTGAATGGTTTGAATTCGCAGCCCCATTTTTGAGGATTAGGGTTAACATCGTAGCAGGTCTAGCCCATGGATCCGGTCTCCAAAAGTAAGTTTGGAATAAGATCGTGGACCAGCGTCTTTGGTGAAGTAGGAGCATCTACATTTGTTTGCATGGGACATAACATCGTCCCATTGTGGTTTGACATTAATTAGGACTGGGCTGCTACTTCCTGCCCGAGATCTGGGTGGTTGCCGTTTGCCTATGGAACCTTTCGTTTGGGGTGCTGTTCTTTTCTTGGATTCAGGTGATGTGTTGTCACCGGGACCAAACCAGAATTTTCAGTCATCTCCTTCATTATCCGGGTTCCATTCGGAAGAGAACGAACTTGTTGGAGACTGTTCGGTGATGAAGTTGATATGAATTTGAACATTGTATGAGAAAGGACCTGCAATGGCATTAACTGATTCAGGAATATCTTCCACATCATCACAAAAGAATTCTAGGTCAAAAGATGTAAGGTCCTCCGATTTAAGATGGCTTTTACTTGCTATACGGGAAAGTCCAAATGAGGAAATAACGGCTGCAACAGCATGTGAATTCTAGCAGATTAGAGGAAGGTTTGGTGGGCTTGCACTTACCTTGAGCTTGAGTTGATGAGGTAGTCATCCCCTAAACCTATCCCAATGATATGCCTGAAGGGAGAATCCATTTCCTTTGATTCGTTCCCGTGTCGTCGGTCGATGAACAATTTTTCTTGATGGACAGGCAACGGAGAAGGTATTTGGGTCCGCAAGTCTCCTAGTTGTCCAAGCTTCGGGGGTGTTTGCCTTGCGGCTCGAGGCATTTTGAATATTATCCCCTTTGACTTGTCTCCTGAATGTCTCCGCATATGCTGCTTGATCCAAATACATCTCAGTCTCCTCCATATCCTGTGTGACGGAGACAAAAGCCTTGCGCGTCGCAAAGCTGGCCGATGGGTTGGAAGGATTGGGTATTGATTTTCTGGATGGATCCTGCATCCTTTTTGAGCAAACCATTCTGGACTGCATGTGCCCTTGCTCTCTGGTGGGTCTCTCCCAAAGTTTTACCTCAGGAGCAAGAGTAGAAAGTGACTTAACACGAGATAGCTTTATGACCGAACTACCGGTAGAGAAAATATTTTATAGGGTTGCGGCAGTGTTCTCTTGTGTGGTCTTTGTCATCACACCTGAAACATCTTCTTATAGGGAATGGTTTAGAGTGGCATGGTAGGATTGGCTGTCGCTGTTGAGTTTTCTATGACGTCTGTAGGCCGGACTGGAAGTATGGCACTCCTTGCTGCAGAATTTCTACATATCATCTGCATCTGGGTTTTTCTAGGTGGCCTGGCAATGGAGAGTTTGGGGTGCGCATGTTGCTTGTATCATACGGTTGGGTGGTTTGGTTTTCCTCATGATCATCGGCGCCATTGATAGGAAGTTTTTGCGGCATTATTGTTTATAGCCACTGCCTTCAATGCCGCTGCCGACTGTTCCACATGATGTTTGGCTTATCTCTAGAGGAGTCTGATGATTTCGCTTGCCTTCCACGTATCTTATTTGTCGTCGGTGAGGAGTGGAGCTAGTGACTTGGTGGTAATGCATGCGGCGACTCAAAGAGCTCAAGTGAAGCGTGGTCGCCTAGTCTTAGGGTACGCGATGAAAGATGGTGGTGGGCCCAAAAGTCCCGCTTCATTGGAGAATTTGAATCTTGCCTGCAGGTGGTCTCTCCATCTGAAGTTGGAGATGGTGCGTGAGCTGGGCTTTCTTCTTAATGGGATCGCATTGGCTCCTGTAGCCATGGACGACCTACGAGGAGGGGGCTGTATTTCTCTTGGTTGGTTGCGTTGGTGTTTCTTCGACCATGCTTGAGACCAAACACCAACACGAGGAGAGATTTTGAGGAAACGAATGGTTTGAGGGCGGGGTGGTGTGTTTGCCAGTGCTGGGAGGTTGTGCTTGGGGGGAAGGTAAGGGTGGTGGCGAATAGGGTTTCTCTCTCTTCTTCGATTGGAGCTTCTCTCTCTAAAAAACATGCTATCTCCTGTTCTGACTTCCACGATACTTGTTGCACTAAACGAGCTTCAATCTTAATTTGTCTGATGCCAAAATCATCCGCACCGTTGAACTTCTCAATTTCAGATTTTGCGGTTGTCATTACTAAACTTAAATTAAAATGATCAAATCTTTGATATCACTTGTTGCTGCGACAGACGGGAGGAAAAACAAAAGAATGAAAAAAAAATATATGTGGTTTGATCTATCGACCTATATCCACAAATTAAAATATTTTACTATAAAAAACTTAGAGAATACAGATCAGTATAAAGTTACCCCATAAATTCAAACCACCAAAAACATATCTAATCTCTAGGACTCCCAATTGCTTTCTCCCTTTGTGGTAACAAGGGATATATATAATACAGTAAATTAATTTATACTCAAATTAGTATTTCTACAATAATTAGCTTAGACCAGCGTACATCTTAAGTCCATATGGACTTGAATTGCCATCTAAAATAGATTTTCTAGAAGTTGATGTGAAGTTGTTCTCGTGGAAGTCATACTCAACGACTTTAATATTTTAACCATGATACTGCAATATTAATTAAGATGAAAAGCTAGGATCCACTTCAATTTTTTCTGTACTTCTATCTAATATTTAAATACTAATGGTAGCATTCTATACGATAAACTTAGGGCTCTAATTAAAACTTGTTTGCGTTATTCATTTGATTGTTCCCAAAAGATCAATCTGATATGGAATCCAATAAGTAACGGAGATGTCAATATAATTTAATTTTCGCCTACCAGTGTTGTATGTGAGATGGTTATGTGGCTCAACAAGATCACACGCACCCATGTTAGATCTCTCATGCATCACCCGCACGGAGCTCTACACACGTCTTGATTGCAAAGGGTTGCCTAGGGTTCTATTAATTCCACGTGTCTACTCCTCAGGTATATATGATTTATTTGATGCGTAGTTGTATCATATTGCAAGAGAGAGATCGGGTGGCTACAGATTAGAGACACAGCAAGAAGAGCTGCAGCACCGAATTCTTTGATTAATCAAAGCAACCATTATGAGCCGGCTGGGATTCTCGTGCTGCTGCTGCTGCTTCCTCCAGACGCGGCAGCACACGGATTGTAGCTGGTGGCAGCGGCATGCAGTTAGCGGTGCGGTAGGGAAGCATGTGAACTTCCTTCCATCCCCGTCTCACCTCAGACAAAATTTATTTCATGGCAGGAAGGAATTAAAACCGTCCGTTACATAAGAATGTTCATTAAATGAAGCAAGCTGTGCGATGCACGCCGCGTACGGTCGCATGCGATGCACCGCGGGCACCGCAGAGAACCCGCGCTCCAATGCCTCTCGCAACACTACGTTCAAATTTACTCCCGGGCAATGTAGACGCAGCAACGAGACGTTGGAAAGCAAATTTTTTGAATGATCGAAGCAGATGTTGCAGCCTAAGGGTTGTCCTAGCCACCCTGATGACCACATCCGTACTCGTCTAATTAATTAAGCGCCTTCTCCTAAATCCTAGAACAGCCAAGAAGGGCAATCTGTATCAATCAAAGAGTCAAGATACCTTTTCACCAAAACAACCGAGAAAATTTCACAGCAGTCATTGCCATTTTCTACATCACAGAGCTTTCTTTCATTTCTTTCCAAAAGGTCAAAACCAAAAGGTCCCTTCGAAAAAAAAGAGGAAAAGCTCTTCTAAAGCTTAGGAGGAAAAAAATCACCACAGAAAGGGCCATCGAGTACCGGCCTCCGACTTAGTAGAGGAAAGTGGAGCCACCATCATCAAAATTGAGAGCGTAGCTTAAGGGGTCGTAGTGGAAGCTGAACCGCTGCTTCCTTGCCTTCCCCCTCTCCACTTGCCGTCGAATCTCCGCCCTTAGCTTCCAATAGAGACTCCTTACCCTCCTCTTCCCCCCCTCTAGCACGATCCCGGCCTCCTCCAGCGCTGCTGCCATCCCCATCGACACCGCCATCTCCACCACCACAACCACTAGCGAAGCACCAAGAATCCCAGAGAGTAGAGACTGGAGACTCACTTTATAAAAAGTTGAGACTTTTAAGCTAATTAGTACTCCCTCTTTATTTAAGAGAGGAGAAAGATGGGGTATTGGCTCGCTGGGTTAGGCGATGTTGGAGCAGTAGAAAGCAGAAGCACAGGACAGGCAGGACGGAAAAAGATGCTCTCTCTCTCCCTCCCTCCTACCCTTATACAGAGTTCCACCGAAAGACAGGGTCCACCATTCTTCATAGCTGGGTTGGTCACATGGGGGTGGATGGCAGAGTTCTACTTGGGGGAGTGTGACAAGATTTTGTTTGTTTATTTCTGATATATATATATATATATATATATGGTATGGTAATTACGGTAGCGCTGGAAAAGGGCTAAAGAAACGCCTGGGAAAGTTTTGGCAACGGGAAGGGGGGCGTTTTGTCTGTTCGCTGAAGCGAATAACTCGGCGATCCGTTGAGGCGGTGCAGCCACGGGCGTCGGCATTTCGTCAACGGTATTAACAGCATTCTGCTTTGATTTGAATTCGATCGACCCATGACGTGGGACGGTACATGGATCGCTAGTTTTCTTTTTTATTGAGGAAATAGATGGCCCGCGATTGCGCTCTTTTCGAGAACCATATTGAATATTGCAATGCCCGTCTGATATTCGTAACGTGACTTCTAGTTAGTATTAATTTGTATGATATTACTATCATTATGTAGAAACAAATCAAATTGCGTAAAGGACCAAATTAAAGCAGCCAACCTCGCATGACTTGCCGCTGAATTAGTGAAATAAAGATTTAGTGTTAAAATTTTTAGATATTGTTTAGAATTAGATATCAATATTAATGACTACATAAAAATGGCAATTATCATTATAATTATCATTATAAATATTGCTGCAGAATTTCGATCTTCGTTAGAAATGGCTGAAGTAGGCGGCGCTGACCGTCTCGATGACGAAAAATTCTGATCGGAGATGACTCTGGTGGAGACTCTTCCACACTCAAGTTAGAATTCTATTCAACAAAATTGAAGCACGTAAGAGAATAAAAATTTTGTATCTGAGGATCCTATTGAGACTCCTATTTATAGACAAGGATCGAAGCTGTTCGTGGGGGCACAATTTGCAGGTGGTTTTGATGGGATCGGATAGGAATGTACAACATTTGTGGCTGATACTCGCGAGAGTGGGTAACTATGACTATCTTATCCAGATCGTGGCCAGTTGTAAAAAAAATATTGCTTGATTTTGAAAGAGGACTTTGGATTAACCAGGATTGCTAGTTGAAATAGAGAGTCGAGGCAAGGTCGGCATCGTTCGAAGATGGGTCGGAAATCATTCGAAGATGAATCAATAATCGACGACAGATTGGAGACTAGTAGTGGTCTGAAGTTGTATGTGGCTGAAAAAATATTGGCGATGGACCATGAATACTGAAGACTGACGATAGGTCAATTAGTATGGATGATTAGTCGGTTTATATCCGAAGATAAAATGGTCGAGACTGATACTAACTACTATTCTAGATGATTATTCTGGGTGTCAGAGACCAATAATAGATTGGATACCGATGATAGATCGGTGAAGGTAAAGGCGGCAGAGATATTAATCCTATTCCATTAAATGGGTTAGTAACCGAGAGGTGATCGGTAGGTGCCTGTGATGATTCAGTCGAGATGAACTAATTGCCATTGACAAGCAATGATTGAAGGATGGCGATCATCGTTTAGGCGAGCCAAAGAGGGGTCGATTGAAGCCGATGATGGATTGGCAATTTCAGAGATCACCGATAAGCCTCCAAATGAAGCTTCATATTATTTAAGTTTCGGGTTCTTCGGCAAGAACTATTTTACCTCCAATACTTATCCTCTTACTCCCGAGTTCAAATCGATATAGGTTCGGATGAAGAGAGTATATTAAACTCGGGAATGCTGAAGACTGATAGTAATGTCTTTTTAGTTGAAGCGACGCATTTGCAGGTTCCATCGAAAACAAAGGGTCATGCCAAAAGGTAATCATGAGATGGCTTCAAAGTTGAAGGATGGCTGGGGCTGTTTGAACGCGCCTTTTTAAAATTAAATAGCTGACAATATATTTGGATCAACAAGGAGGTGCCATGTGGCAAAAACTTAATGGTCAGCGGTGATTTGCCATCCAACCGTATAACCTATCATTTTTTGCTTATAAAAGGTGCTCCCGTTCTTCACCATTAAGCCTTCTTGTTCTTTCTTCTTCCTCTTTTCCTTCTTTTCTCCATCCAGTTTATAAGAGCTAGCTCCCATCGGCTATCCTTTCATGTGCTTTGTGCTTTGTGCTTTTTGATCGCCATCGAGATCTCCTCCTTTTTCTTTTGATCATCGTTGGAGTCCTCGTCTTCTTGTTCTCTTTCGCCATTCACGCAACGATAGGTTGGTCCTCTAATCTTTTTATTCCTTGTGTTGTTTTTCTTTCATTCTTCCCCTCCTTGTTTGTCTCCTTTTCTTTTTTTTTTTTATTTAACCTTTTTGATCTTCTTGTACCTTCTTCATGGTTGACTCTGGGAGTTCTGTTGGAGGTTGGACTTTAGATCTTACCTCTTCTTCGAGAGAGAATCCGGTGAACTTGGGTACTGGGGGTGAGGTTGATCCAACCTTCATGCCTAATATATTTAGGTCTTCTTTAGATTCAGATGACTTAAGCTTGATCCGAGCCCAGTTCAAGATTCCTTCTGAATTTGAACTCGAGTTATCAGGGCCGAGTAGCCGTATTTGCACCCCGCCTCAAGGTTGACTCGGGCTCTATGAGGAGGTGATAAGCACTTGATATATTATAATAAGAAGTATTAAATATTGTTGTACAGTATGTTTATTAGTTGAATTTGATGCTTCTTAATTTATTTTATAGGTAATTAGGAGATTGGATTCATAGAATCTAAAATAGCTCAATCCAAGGTAAATCAAGCAATTAATTAGAAAGCTAGCCATGAAGGAAGAAGATCCAGGGGCTATCATGTGAGCTCTCAATCCAAGCACCTATATTAGGGATCCAAGTCACTCCAATCAACAGTTTAGAAATAAGTGCAGAAGATCAAAGGATCAAGGCTCCAAAACTCTCTTTCACGTGGATTCAAGGATCCAATCCAAAGACCAACAAATACTTAAGGATTGAAGGCGCCTACTATCAAAGAGTTTCTTTAAAACCATATGCCTTCTCTCATTTCTTATCTACTCCACGCACCAAATAAAAAATATTCCATCTCTCTCTCTTTCAAAATCAACACATATCTTTCTTACTTGGAATCCAAAATCAGCATCCCTATCTTCCTTGATTGCTTTATGTCCCAAAGAAGACAGCACCTCCTCTTCTCTTGCCTTATTTGATTTCATCCAAAGCACAAACTTCTCTCAAATTCATGTCTCATGAGATACTTTTTAAAATTTAAATTTCAAACCTTCTTTATCTCTCTTGCCACCTCATTACTCTATTTTTTTCTAAAATTGAAATATCACATACCATGATCTTTTTTTCTCTTTTCAAAATTCAAATAAAATTTCATTACAAAATCACCATCCTTTCTTTTCTTTTTCATCCTAAATTAAATATCACATAAAATCATCTCATCCTTATTTCTTTTAAAAACCTAATATCCTTCCTCCTCTATTTAAACACCCCGACGCCTCTCCCATGTAAGCATCTATCCTTCCACTCTCAAAAATTCAAAAAGCTATCATCCTCCATCTCTTCTCCTTTCACTTCTCCACATCACTAAATTCCAACCACTATCACCATCCTTTAAACCTTCCATAACTCTAAGATACTTTCACTTGTATTTTCTCTCCTTCATACCATTCACATCATTTTTTCTTCCATCTTCCAAACTTGAGAAGGGTTATAGATCTGAATTTCAGTGGAGTCCAAGCCAAGAAGATGAAGATGATTCCAGAATCCATGGAGAACTAAGCCTTTAACCTCGAAAAAGAGATGATACTTGTAACAGATTTATTTTCTATGCATACCTTTTGTATTCCTATTACATGCAATTTATTAATTATTTAATTTTTTTTAAGATAAGGGTACATCGTTCTTATATGCTTTATTATTAGATTTGATTATTTAAATAATTTATGCTTCCTAAAGACATATTGTGATCTAAGGATACAGTGTGTACTCGAAAGAGATAGGTTGTCTCAAATAATTAGATCAATAATCAGTTTTTTTTTTCTTGTGTGTTCTGTAGTTAAATAACATATCTCTTCAATAAACAAGTCATGATCTAAGGGTACGATTCGTGCTCAAGAAAGAAGAGTTAAGTTAGACCAACTTAAACCTCACACACCATCATTGCACCATAAAAAGACGTACCAAAATCTGTTTCTCAAAGTAGATTCGAATTTCTGAGGTCTTTATCCTATTGCATCATTTTAATCACTTAGTTTAGATTTATTTTGCTACTATCTTACGATTTTCTTAAGTTTTCATACAAAAGCATTCCTTTCTCTTGTTTTGAAGTAATCGATCCAAGATCTTTGTGGATATGATCTCAACTCATCCTAGCCACATAGAAGTGAGTTAGAGTTTATATTTGACTGCCTTGTGACAAGCGATCAAGTTTTGATATCGTTACTGAGGATCTTAAAACAATTATTCAGAAAACAAATAAAAAATAAAAAAAAATTCTTATTTACTATTTTATTTTATTACATAATTACCATATATGTTTAACTACCTTCTCTTCTTTTACTACTAGATTCTTACCCTCTCTTTTTGTCTTGCCTTATTTTACTTGCCTTTTATTCTAACTTGATTTGAATCATTACCTTTTTTTTCAAGTTGACTCATAATATTTGAATTTAATTCAAACTTTTTTTATAATTATTTAAAATATATAATTAATAAAAAAATATTCCATAACTCTTAACTAACATAGAGAAATCAAAAATAAAAAAAATAAAAATCTTCTACTTATGCTTGGTCATCTTTATTGGTGTATTGCATCTCTCCATAATTAATCTTAAGAGCAATAACCCACTAAAAAAATAAGATGAAAATTTGATCAACCCTCCTTAGCCCAAAAATCACATTTCTTGCATGTTGCACTAACCTAAGCCTTAATCTAAAATTAATTAGATGTTAATCCTAAGAATTTTCGAGCTCATTAGGACAAGTGATCCTGAAAATTAGATCGGATTGACTTGGTCAGCTAGCTGGTGTCTAGGCAAGTGATTTGTGGAACGATTGGGCCCAAAGAAAGATGATTTTTAATTAGTTCCATTTGCTGATCTGGTCAATCTAATTAATATCTAAGAAAAGCAATGGATGGATCCCTACCAATCTTACACTTACCTGGTCAGTTGGTTGGTCAAGCTCTAACTTGGAAAGCTTGAAGGCTAGTTTGGATCAGTTAGGAGCTGTCTAGAGTTAGAATAATCCTAAGATAGAGTTGATTTAATTGCACTACTTATTAGAAGAAAATAACAAAAATAATTAAAAAAATAACTTTTTCTTCTATTATCTATAGGTTTAGGACTCTCATAGGACAATCTTCTTTAGACTTTTTTTTCTTCTTTCTCTTCTTCTCTTCTTCTTCCTTAAAAAAAAAGGAGGATCAAAGTGAAATATCTTTTAATACATGTTAGGGCATCGATTTCTACAAATTGACTTAGAATCTTTAGATCCAGAGATTGAGAAGATCCTCAAAACCATTCGAGCTGAGAACATGGATCCTAAGGATAATGAACCACCATGATAATTGAAGGAGTACTTTGCTCCTTCATCTTACACCATTCTCCCTACATCTAAGTGCCGCCTATAGAGGCATCGTACTATGAGACTAAGTCCAGTGTGATCTAAATGCTTCCATCTTTCTATCGACTTAGTAACGAGAACCTGTACAAATATCTGGATGAATTTTTTGAGATTTGTTCAACTATCAAAATCCAAAATTTTTTGGATGATGCTCTTAGGTTGAAGCTATTCCCATTCTCTCTTAAGGATAAAGCCAAATACTGGCTAAACTCCTTAAACTCGATCACTATTTCGACTTGGGATCAGCTTCAATGAGAATTTCTTAAGAAGTATTTTTTTATAAAAAAAATTAATCAGATTAGAAAATTCATAACTAATTTTTCTCAAATGGAGGGAGAGATATTCCACGAGACCTAGAAGAGGCTCAAAGACCTCATTCAAAAATGTCCTCACATACCATTCCTAAATGGCAACTTGCCCAGTGCTTTTATGAAGATTTATCGAAAAAGCATAGACAAATGGTTGACTTATCTTGTGGTGGGATGTTCATGCTTAAAAGTGAGCATAAAGCCTGACAGCTCTTTGAAATTCTAAGTGAGAATTCGTTGCATTATATGTCTAGAAAATCTCCCACATCAAGATCCAAAAAAGGTGAGTCGTATGAAGTGGATCAATCGGTAGACATCCATAGCAAGATGGATGAAATAATCTCTCAAAAACTTGATCGACTACTGCAAGTCAGCTATACCAACTCTTCTCTATCCACACGAGTATAAGATGCTTGTTTGATCTATTCGAGTCCTACCCACTCTATAAGTAATTGTCCAACCGCTTATCAATTTTCTGAATATGTACAAGAGCAAGTTAATCAAGCCCAAACTACTTATAGACCAAGAAACAATCCCTATTCTAGTATGTATAATTCAGGATAGAGAAATCATCTAAATTTTTTGAAAAAACTACAACCAGTGATTTCCCCGGTGCAACAAAGATCAGGTTATCCAGATGGGACTTATAGGCATCCACCCCAGTCCTAATACCAAAACCCTTCCCAACCTACCTCGAGTACCCATAACTCAACTTTCGAAGAAAAAGTGTTGCAAGCACATAAAGGACTAGAAATGAACACTCAACTCCTTCATTTCCATACGTAATCAATAGCAAAGCTAGAGACTCAGATAGATCAGCTAGCGATAGCTTTTAGTAAGAGGGAGGAAGGCAAATTACCTAGTCAGTCCATCAGTAACCCAAAAGGATAGTATATGGCTGAAAGCTCCACTAGTCTTGAAATTTTTTTCGAACATGCCAAATCGATTATGACCCTTAGAAGCTAAAAAATCTTAAATCAACTTAAAGTAACCCAACAATCAAAGCAACCAATGCCAGCCACATCAGAAAAAAAGAAATCTAAAGAGAGGGAAGAACTTGTTAACCCAGCACCTATACCTAAGGCTCCATTCCTGAGTGCTTTGAAAAATTCTCTACCCATGGATAAAAAAGAAGTTAAGATGAATGAAATGCTCAAGCTATTTAAACAAGTCCATATAAACCTTCCTTTGTTGGATGCCATCAAATAGATCCCAATCTATTCTAAGTTCTTGAAAGATTTATGCACCCAAAAGTGCAAATCTAGGGCACATATCCCAAAACAAGTTCGTTTGACTAAGCAAGCTAGCTCAGTCTTCCAGCAGGCAACCCCATCCAAACTCAAGGACCTAGGCACTCCTATTATTTTCTGTGTTATAGGGGGTCTAATCATTAAGAAAGCCTTATTGGACTTGGGAGCGAGTGTTAATCTCCTTCCAAGCTCAGTGTATCAACTTTTTGGGTTTGAAGAACTGAAATCCACATCAGTGATCTTACAATTAGCTGACAGTCCATCAAAATTCCACGTGAGATGATAGAAGATATGCTAGTTAAGGTGGATGAGTTCTATTTTTTTGTAAACTTCCTTATTTTGAATATGGAATCAAAAAGTAATCCTAACCAAATTCCCATCATCCTAGGTCGATCCTTTCTTGCTACAACTAATGCTTGCATTAACTGTAGAATAGGGGTCATGGATGTGTCATTCGAAAATAAAAAGCTAAGGATAAACATGTTCGACGCTACCATGGGACTAGGGGTGTAAATGGATTGGGTCGGACCGGATCATGAGTGATCCCGATCTGATCCAGTTTCTTGATCGGGTCCTAATGTTGGATCCAAATCCAATCCAATTAAAAATCAAATCGGATCGGATCGAATCCATAATAAAAAGGTTTACCCCATTAAATCATTTGGATCAAATCAGGAACATGTATAACCGGATCCCAATTTAAAAATTTTAGATTTGGTTTGAATCCAAATTTTGGTCAGGCCTAGTTCATATGATAAATTAACATATGTTAAGTTTATAACAAAAAAAAATAAACATTACTTTATTTTGGCTCTTATTTTATAAATAATTTCTAAAAATCTCATAATTAAACTGAGTAAAATTTTTAAAAAATAATAATACTATAAGAGCATTTGGAATTTCAATCTTACTCTATTTATTTTATAGTTTATATGTTGGATTTAATATTAAATTTGGATCAAATCGGATCAGGTCGGATTCAAATTCAGTAAACCTAGATCCGACCCAGAATATTGAATGGATCCAATTTTAAAACCCGTCCCGACTCTGCAGATCCTTTAAAATGGGTCGGATCGGATCTAAGCAGGTCGAGATAGATCGAGTCATGGGTCAACTCGACCCATTTACAGGCTTACATGGGACCCTCGATTAATGACTTTAGTAAGGTGAATATGCTCAAGAAACTAGTTGAAGAAGGTACTCCCACCATACTTCTCTCGGGTCCATTGCAAAATTCTTTAGCCCATTCCGATGTTGAAAACTATGATGATGATGGATATATGAAGAAAGTCAATGCTCTATTAAAATCACCCGACTCAAAAACCACTCCTTCATGGACCATCAAGTATGAACGATTATCCACCCCCTCTAGTACACCAGTAACCCTATCCTTAGAAGCTCTACCTATGCTAGAATTGAAGCCACTTTTGGCCATACTGAAGTATATGTTCTTAGGATCCAATGACATCCTTTCGATGATTATTGCATCAGGCCTGACCCATGATCATGAAGCCTAACTCGTAGGTGTGCTAAAAGAAAATAAAGAAGCTATTGGATGGATAATTGCTGACTTGAAAGGCATTGATCCCTCCTTTTGCATGCATCACATTTATTGCAAGGCAGACACTAAACCCTATAGAGACATGCAAAGGAGACTAAATCCGAATATACATGAGGTAGTCAAAAAGGAAGTAGTGAAATGGTTAGATGCAGGCATTATCTATCCGATATCGGATAGCAAATGGGTTAGTCCGACTCAAGTGGTACTGAAGAAGTCTGGTATCACTGTGATGGAAAATGAAAAGGGTGAGTTGTTACTTACTCGTACAACAACTGATTGGATAGTATGTATGGACTATAGGCGACTAAATATCATGACTAGGAAAAACCATTTTTCATTGCCCTTCATTGATTAAATCCTAGAATGGTTAGCGGGTCAGAGTTACTTTTGCTTTCTGGATGGATATTCAGGATATAATCAGATACCTATTTTTCCAGAAGACCAAGAAAAAATTATCTTTACCTGCCCTTATGGTACTTTTGCCTTTCATTGGATGCCTTTTGGACTGTACAATGCACCAGCCACATTTCAACGATGTATCTTATCAATCTTTTCGGACATGATTGATAAATTTCTAGAAGTATTCATGGACAATTTTTTAGTATTTGGGGCCACATTTAATGAATGTCTCCAAAGTTTTTCAAAGGTTCTTAAATGTTGTACAAAGATAAATTTGGTATTAAGTTGGAAAGAGAGCTATATCATAGTTCGTAAAAGAATCATACTCGAATACATTGTATCCGAGAAAGAAATCGAAGTAGATAAAGCTAAAGTAGAAATCATCTTAAAACTACCACCTCCAATGGCGGTCCATCAAGTACGATCTTTTTTAGGCCATGCTGGGTTCTATAGGCACTTCATTAAAGATTTTAGTAAAATCTTAAGATCCTTGTACAACCTCCTTGCCAAGGATAATACTTTCAACTTTAGTGAAGATTATCTGAATGCAGTTCATACTTTTACACTGCACTATCATCTACACCCATCATTCGACCCCCAGATTGGTCCCTACCCATTGAGATAATATGCGATGCTTCTGACTATGTAGTAGGAGCAGTCTTAAGGCAAAGAATCAATAGGAAACCCCATGTAATTTATTACATAAGTAAAATTCTTTTTGACACATCATTGTACTATACTACTATCGAGAAAGAATTACTTACGGTTATGTTTGCCTTAGATAAATTCAAATCTTACCTCTTAGACTCAAAGGTCCTAGTCTATTCTGATGATGCTGCACTAAGACATCTGCTATTCAAGAAGGATGCTAAACCAGACTAATTAGATGGATACTTCTTTTGCAAGAGTTTGATTTGAAAATTCAAGACAAGAAGGGTTCGAAAAATGTAGTAGCAAATCATATCTCTAAGATCCTAGTTGAACATAATTTGGAGGTAATTAAGGTGGTGTTGGAGAATATATAGGATGTCATTTGAATTTTGAATTCAAATGGGAGGTTGAAACAACTTCAACCTCCCATCCTTATCTATTCCCCATGCCTCCCCTCATTTTGTCGCCAATTTTAATCAGATTAAAAGTGGGCATGCATACTAGAAGGAGAGTCCTTCTGTATGTAAAACTCCTTTCCAAGCATTGGAATTGATCTGAATTTTATCTTGAATTTTGAATTCATGATATTTGGTTATTGGTTGGAACAAATTCTAACCTCTTCTCCTTATCATTTTCCTTGCACATTTCCCACTTTTTTTCGCCATTTAAAAGGTGATTTCTAAATGGGCGTGCATGAGACTGAGAAGGCTTATGGGGAGAGAGTTCCAGTGGATTGGTGCGCTACCTTTTGGGCACGAGAAATTCTAGAGTGAAAGTGAGAAGAGTCCTGCGCCACTCTATCCTTTCCTCACGCCACTCTTTTGGTTTCTTTTTTCTTATTGCCTATTTAAAATAATTTTATAGTGGGCATAGGTGAAAAAGGTTTTCATGAAAAAATTTCAAAAGGTGGGCGTGTGGAATCTTTGGTGTGCTAGGGTTTTCCAACAGCCTTTTAGTATTTTGCCTTTCTTCCTTAGATTAGATCTAAGTGAGATTGACATGTGATTCTTTTGTGTGAAAGGTGTTTCACATAAAATCATAGTGAGTTGTGTAAGGTCTCTTGGGTGAGTGATCTAAGTGTCAAAAAAATCTTAAGAGTAGGGACTCTAGGATTTTTGGGTGTGGGTAGCCCTTGGATTTCGACCTAGGATTCGAATGGAGAGTTTGAGTGCTGTGAGCATCGGATGGTCATCAAAATTCTCACACCACTTTCTCATCCTCCATTCTACTTTCGATCTTCTAGAACATTCAGAAGATCAGGAGAAGATGGTCGATCATGATTGATTGAGATAGGTCATCGAAGGCTCCAGTAAGGAGCTAGTATTCTGGTGGAGCTAATTGGGATCAGAAGCTCTATGTGGACTAACCATTAAGGTCGAACAACCGTGCGGCTACATCGCAACATGAGGAGCATCTTTTCAATTTTTTTAGATTATGAAGATCGTCTATCCGCACTCAGATATCGTATTCTGAACACGAGTTGGTTGGTAAATAAGATTTACTGATCTATGCATTCAAATTTTTCTATTGCATATATACATGTTTAGATTCTAGTGTAGGATTTTATGATTTGATCATAGCATGCATAGATTAATAGTAGATTAATCTTAGTCTTCTGCTACAATTTGAATCAAAAAAGTTTTAAATTGCATGCTTAGAACCTTGCACATTTTCTTTACCTTTGTCCCAAATTCATTTTGATTCAGCATTGGTTTCCTGACCACTTGCTTCTTAATTGGCTGAGGTTAACCTGACCATCTTTCTTTTTTGACCCTTTTTTATTGTCAAGAGTCATCCTTATTTAGAGGGTTGGTGGTATATTTTTACCCAGCGAGGTGTTCCTCTTCTAATAAAAGGGACTCCTTCCTCAGTTCATGGATGGAAGGAGTGGTTCCTATTTGTTTTAGATCCCACTATTGAGGGTTAGAGGATACCGATTTGGGATCGATCAAGAGGGTAAAAATTTTCATACTTAAGGGTCTCGTTGAGATCCTTATTTATAGAGAGGGATCCAAGCCATTCGTAGGGGCATAATTTGTAGGTGGTTTCGACGGGATTAGATGCATGGTAATGTATGACATTTGTGGCCAATACTCACGAGAATAGGCATTTATGGCTGCCTTATTCAGATTGTAGCTAGTTATAAAAAGTTATTGTCTGATTTTGAAAAAGGACTTCAGATTAACTGAGATTAATAGTTGAAATAGAGAGTCGAGGTAGGGTGGACAATCATCCAAAGATGGATTGAAAATCATCAATCCAAAGATGAATTAGTAGCCAATGATAGATCGAAGACTAGTAGTGGCCTGATATTGTATATGGCTGAAAAATATCGATGATGGACCATTAGTACTAGAGACTAACGGCAAGTTGATTAGTACTGATTACTAGTCAGTTTATGTCCGAAGATAAATCAATTGAGACTGATACCAACTACTATTTTGGGTGACTATTCTGGGTGTCGAAGATCAATGATAGATTAGATATCGACGTTAGGTCAGTGAAGGTAAAGGTGGCAGAGATAATAATTTGATTCCATTGAACGGGTTCGTAACCGAGGGGTGATTGGTAGGTGTCGATGATGATTAGGTTGAGATGAACCAATTGCTATTGACAAACAATGATCTAGGGATGGTGATCGTCATTCAAGTGGGCCGAAAAGAAATCAATTGAAGCCGATGATGGATCGATGATTTCAGAGATCACTACCAAGCCTCCAAACGAAGCTCTATATCATTCAAGTTTCAGGATCTTCAATAAGGACTATTTTACCTCCAACACTTGCTCCCTACTTTTGAGTTCGAGCCGAAGTAGGTTCGGATGAAGGAAGTACATTGAATTGGAAATGCCGAAGACCAACAGTGATGTCTTTTCAGTTAAAGCGACACATCCATAGGTTCCATCGAAAACAAAAGAATCACGTCAAAAGGTAATCATGAGGCGGCTCCAATGAAGGGTGGCTGGGGCTATTTGGGTGTGTCTTTTTGAAATTGAATGGCTGATAATACATTTGGATCAACAGGGAGGTGCCATGTGGCAGGAACTTAATGGTCAGTGGTGATTTGACATCCAACCATACCTATCATTTTCTACTTATAAAAGGTACTTCTATTCTTCATCATTAAGCCTTCATGTTCTTTCTTCTTCCTCTTTTCCTTTTCTTCTCCATTAGGTTTATGAGAGTTCCTGCTGGCCATCCTTTTCCTATGCTTTCATGCTTTCCAGTCACCATCGAGATCTCCTTCCTTTACTTCTGATCATCGTCGATACTACTATAGTAAAAGGCTACGGTAGTGGTTCACAATTACTGTCATAGTCCAAAAAATGAACTACTGTCGTAGTCCAAAAAATTATCGTCATAGTCTATGGTAGCAGTTACTTAATCGCTACCACTGTCGCCATCGTCGTAGGTCTATGGCAGCAGTTATTCAACCGCTGCCATAAGAGATCAATGGCAGTGGTTATAAAACTGTTGCCATATGCTTTATGACAACGGTTAAACAACCGCTGCTATAGATCCTATAGCAGCAGTTATGTAATCTCTACCATTAATTCTATGGTAACAGTTTTATAATCGCTGCTATATCGTTCTATGGTAGCAATTATTTAACCGCTATCATAGGTTATGGCAGTAGTTAAAATGCTATCTACAGTAGCGGTTGGCACGTCTATGCCAGTGATTTTCAACTACTATCATAGATTTTGAATAAAAAAATATATATATTAATATTTATTTTTTTACTTGATAAATATGATTTAATATATAACATAAGAATATATCTAAAATAATACAAGAATAATCTAAAATACTCAAATTTTATTATCAAATAAAATTTATTATAATATTTTTTTAAAAAAATGTATTAAAAGTCTATATCTAAATCTAAATCCTCATCATCAGAAGGAGATGAAGCACGAGCTAGAGGAGCTGGAGCTAGATGGGCTAGAGCTAAAATGCTAGCCAACATATTCTCAAGGCTTATGAAGTCAGCTCCAAAATGCATGAATAGCCTTGTCACTATAGCGCTCATAACGCTCTGCAGCTAAGATGTGCACTCCTCAGCTATAGAAGCCTGCTTCATAATCTGAGTAGCCCACTCCATAGCCTCAACTGCCTGCGCCAACACTGCCTCAAGCTGCTCTGAACTAACGATCCTGTAAGCATGTAAAAAGACACTCACCTCGGACGAAAAGCTCGTCGGCTTATGTTTGAACTTGCATCAGATCCTCCAAGAGTGCTTAGGCTCCAAGATCAGAGACAGATGGTCATGCGGGCTAGAGGTGTCCAGGCCCTTACTTGCGAGCACGTCTAACTACTTCTGTAATTATAAATTTAAATAAAATATCATAAAAAATGCTATATTAATACTAATAATACTAATCTATCGCGATATTCATCGACTTACCCTTCTCATCCGTATGGCTGGATCGAAAGATAACACTATGGATGGGCATTACCCTCTCTCTCGTCAGCTATAATAATGCATCAATTTATTAAAAATATATAAAAAAAATATTAATTTAATTTATAAACTAAGATTCAAAATTTATTATCTCTCTCTATACACTCTCGACTGTGAACACTTGCTCGCTGAACAATTGCGGGCCATCTAAGATCATCTTGTTGTTCAAAATTATTAAAATATTTATAGTAATAAAAAACTCATATTACTAAAATTATACTAAGAATTAATAATTTTTCATCCAAAATCATCATAGTCTTTTTATAAAAAAAAAATTACTGCAAACCACTGGAATACTCTTGAGTTTTGATAGATGAAAGAAATTCATGAGATTTTTTAAAATTTGCATTTAGAATCAGAGTCCCATTACTGAACTAATATTATTGTTCTAATACTTCATCACATATTAAACATACAGTGCATAAGTTAGATAATAAACAAGCCACGCATCAACCATATCAGCCATATCAAATAGTGGCGCAATACTTGCCATGGATTAAGTACGTATTCTATTGTATCAATTGTGCTAGCAAGCAATTAAATCTATGAGTGCAAAATAGTAGACAACCATCCATTTTGTCAATAAAAGGGAACAATTAGATTATTGAATGTTAATAAAACTCTATATCAATACTATAATATTTATAATATTATAATAATATTACCCATATTATTATAATAAATATTATAATGATATTTATTATAATATTCATAATTATATTTATAATAATAAATATTATTATTAATAAATATTATTATAAATATTATAATTAATTACTAATATTATTATGAAATTAAATAAAAAATTATACTTACAAGCGATTGCGTTAAAGGGAGGGCCAACGGTGGTCCTAGAAGGAAAGGGTAGGCCAAAGGGGGCCAGAGCCGATGGCAGGGCGGGCCTGCAGTGGCGCTAGGGAGAAGTGGATGGTGGAGAATGGGGCTGAGGGAGGTCCATGCCGACGGGGAAGGGGTCGGGGCTGAGGGAGATGAGGCTATGGCTGAGGGAGCCCGGGTCGAGGGGGATGGAGTTGGCGGTGGGGTTGAGGGAGGGGGCAGTGGAGGGTGAGCCAGCATGGGGTGGGTAGCTAGGGCACAAGTAGCCAAGACGAGAAGAGAGAAAGAGAGAGGAGGGCAGCGCTAGATAGAGGCAACCGGCGATGGGCTAGGTTAGTCAAGGGGCTAGTCGATGGTGGGGAGGGTCGCTAGGGCTCAGATAAAGAGGAGAGAGAGAGAGAGAGGAGGCTGAGAAGATGAAAAATTTAGCATGTTGAGAAGATGAAAAATTTAGCATGCAGGAAAAATTTATGCTAGACCTATGACAGCGATTTTCAAAACCACTGCCATAGGTATATTACAACGATTATATATAACTACTGTCATTTAATCTATAGCAGTGGTTATCAACCATTGCAAGTCTATAGCAGCGATTTTCTCTAATTGCTGTTATATATGTAATATATTATTTTTTTTATTTTTTTAAATATGATATAATTTTAAAATTTAAAGTTAATCTTTACTATTTATCATCTAAATAATTATCGTTAGAATATCATCACCAAAGATCGTCTTAATTTGATAGCCTTAGCTATGTTGATCGATAAAATTTGATTTCGATGATCATAAATAATCGTATGATGATCTAATAGATAAAGGCCATTAATTGATTTGAAAAGTTACAATGATGATCTCGATGATATTTATAGCATACTATTAAGATCTCACTTTAATCAGACATCATTATCATGATCAATCTAGTACTGGATGATTTCAACCATTAAATAAAAAATGAGTGATCAAAAGGCCAAACAATATTTGATTAATAGATGATTTTTTAGATAATTGATCTTTACTACTACTTTAATTATTGGTATGGTGGTGATCATAAAATTTAAACAATGTTTATATAAACTATGCATATTATATAAGGTCTTTAAGAACGAGGATCAAGAGATATAGTTTTGGATCGTTCATATATATACGGTTTGAATTTTATGATAACTATTGTACAAACAATCAAAGTAGTATCAAAAAATATTTATCTAAAAAATTTCCTCATAATCGGGTGTTATTTGGCCTTTTGATCATTATTTTTTATTTAACATTCGAAATCATCCTGTGCTAGATTGATCATAATAACGATGTCTTATTAAAGTAAGATTTTAATGGTATATTACAAATGTCACTAAGATTATCATTACAAGTTTTGAATTAATCGATGTTTTTATCTATTAAATCATCATGCGACTGTTTGTGACTGTCAAAATCAAATTTTATTGATCGACATAGCTAGGACTATCAGATCGAGGTAGTCTTTTGTGATGATACTCTAACAATAATTATTTAGATAATGAAAGATGAAGATGAATTTTAAATTTTAAAATTATATCATATTTAGAAAAAATATAAAAAAAATTATATTATGCATCTATGGCAGTGGTTATACAAAATCACTATCATAAATCTATCAATAGTACTAGTTATGTAAAATTACTGCCATATCTCGATCTATAGCAATGGTTACATTAACGACTATCATAGATTTGACCTATGACAGTGGTTAACTTTAATCGCTGTCATAATGATAACCTATGACAACGATTATGCATAACCATTGCTATAAACTAGATCTATTACAACAGTTCCACATAACCACTGTCATAGATTGACATATGATAGCGGTTTTGTCTAACCACTACTATAAGTCAAATCTATGACAGCGATTTTGTTGAACCATTGTCTTAGACCCTATTGTAGTGGTTTTCAAACCACTGTAATAGTAAGTGCTGTCGTAGCCTCATTCTGTAGTAGTATGAGGTTCTTCTTGTCTTCTCATTCTCTTTCATTGTTCGTGCAATTGTAAGCTAGTCCTCTAACCCTTTTATTTCTCATGTTGTTCTTCTATCATTTTTCCTCCTTTTTTATCTCCATTTCTTTTCTTTTTCGTTTTGCCTTTTTGATCTTCTTTTACCTTCTCCATGGTTGACTCTGAGAGTTCTATCGAAGGTTGGACTTCAGATCTTTTTCCTTCTTCGGGGGAGAATTCGGCGAAATCAAGTATCGAGCATGAGGTTGATCCAATCTTCATGCCTGGTATATTTAGGTCTTCTTTAAATTCAGATGACTTAAGCTTGATCCAAGCCCAGTTTGGGATTCCTTCCGAATTTGAGCTCAAGTTGTTGAGGCCAAGTAGCCATATTTGACCTTTTTTATTTTTTGAACATTTTTTTGTGTTCCCTTCCCTTGTCTCAAATTTATTTCGATTCATCATCGATTTTCTAACCACTTACTTTTTAGCTGAGGTTAACCCGACCAGCTTTCTTTTTTTATCCTTTTTCATTATCAAGAGCCATCCACATTTAGAGGGTTGGTGGTATATTTTTTTCCAGCAAGGGGTTCCTCCTCTAATAAAAGGAGCTTCTTCCTTGGTTTATGGGTGGAAAGAATGATTTCTATTTGTTTTGGATCTCGCTGTTGAGGGCTGGAGGATACTGATTTGGGATCGACTGAGAGGGTAAAAATTTTCGTACCTAAGAGTCCCATTGAGATCCCTATTTGTAGATAAGGATTGGAGCCATTCATGGAGGCATAATTCGTGGGTGGTTTTGATAGGATCAAATGGTAACATATGATATTTACAGTCGATATTCATGGGAGTGGATAGTTATGACTGCCTTATTCGAATTATAGCCAACTATAAAAAACTATCATTTGATTTTGAAAGAGGACTACATATAACTCGCATTGCTAGTTGAAATAGAGAGCTGAGGTAGGGTCAGCAATCATCCGAAGATGGATTGAAAATCACCCAAAGATGAATCAGTAACCGACGATGGATTGTGATCTGAAGTAATATGTGGCTAAAAATGATTTTGGTGATGGACCATGAATACTGGAGACTGACGGTAGGTCAATTAGTACCGATGACTAGTTGGTTTATGTTCGAAGATAAATCGATTGAGACTAATACCAACTGCTGTTCTGGATAACTATTTTGGATGTCGAAGATCGATGATAGATCGGATACTGATGATAGATCGGTGAAGGTAAAGGCAGCGGAGATATTAACATAATTTTATTGAGCGGGTTAGTAATCAAGGGGTGATCGGTAGGTGCAGATGATGATTTGATCGAGATGAACCAATTGCTATGGACAAGCAATGATCTAGGGGCAACGATCGTCGTTCAAAAGGGCTGAAGAGGGTCGATTGAAGTCGATGATGGATCGGTGATTTCAAAAATCACCGCCAAGCCTACAAATGAAGCTCCATATCATTCAAGTTTCGAAGTTTTCGACAAGAACTATTTTATCTCCAATAATAATTATAAAAATTATAATATAAAAAAATGTTGATCGGATCTAAATTAGTTCAACCATAAATCAATACATAAAATAAAAAAAAAAAATAGAGCACAGACGTATATTAGTTTGTAATTGGATGGATCCACTAAGCTGATGAATCTGGACTAGATAATAATTTTTGGTTATATAGATAGCTCTCTCTAATATAGATTATAGAACTGATAACTATAGTTTAACTAAATTTAATTTTGTAAGCGTGATGGAAAACTTGTTTAACCAATAAATAGTTGATATACTAGCCGATAAGAACGGGCAATAATTTCCAACAAGGAATCGCCGAGTAATTGAGCAACGAGAGGTGGTGCATCGTTCACTCTTGAGAAGATCCTTTGCCTCAAGGACCCCAAATTCCTCCATTTAATGCCGGAGCGGGCCATGGATGCTCGAGAGAGAAGAGAAAGGTGTGGGAGCACGAGCCGTAGCTGGAGTTGGCAGAGATCGTGTCCGGCATCAGGCTCGCGGCCGGGTGACCGATTGGTAACTCGGTAGTCGTGCCTAATATACCGAGTTACTCTTTCTTCCCTTTTGTCTTTTTTAATCTCTCCACCAGCCTAACGTGCAATCACCGGGCACGCGTGGAAGCAGCGGCCATTCTAACAACTTAATTTTGTATACTTTGGTGTCTGTTAGCGACCGTCGGTCAGTAGCGAGAAGCAACAAATAATTATCATTACAGGAAACATTAATGTATTTTCTGAAAGATGAGGGTATTTATTTAGTTGCTTCATCGTTTATTAAGTATATAATCATTCATATTTTTTACTATGATTCATTATAATTATTTAATAAATATAAATACTAATATATAATATGTATCATTTATTACATGATAAGCCATATGTAGCTATGTGCAACAGTCCATCATGCAATGGATATTGCACACAATGCACCACACCATATGGTGCATCGTATGCACGATAGAATCTGCATTCTTATTTAAATAGTCGAAGGCCTGTATAGAATTGATAATTATAGTTTATTAATTATTAATTTTTTTTAATAATAAATATTTTTTAGATAGTATAATAAAATTTATTTAAAAAGTTGAATTATGCTTATAATTATTAATATTTTTTAATAATAAATATTAATCATAAATATTTTTTTTAGATGGTATAATAAAATTTATTTGAAAAGCTGAGTTACTGATATATAGATCTATCCGTCCATTATCCATATGGGCAAGGATAGAAGCTTATATTGTACATTGCAACTCATACTTATTAAAAAAATATTTTTTTAAAAAAAAATTAATTTTTTATGCAATTTTTTGATCTATAAATTTCTTCTCAACTATTATGAAAAATTTAAATTAATCATAATTTTTAATTAAAATTTTAAAAAAAAAATACAAGATTGATCAAACATTTAAAATATTGAAAGAAAATATATTTAATCATCAAAATTTAACATTTTTTTCTAATAGGATTGGCAATTAATCCTGATAAATAACTGAGAAATAGAATGAGTACACCCATGAGAACAAAAAAAAAGAAGAATAGAAGTACTTACATAATTGTTAAGCTGGTGAATGAAGCTGGAGAAGCTACTGTGCTTGAAGTATTTAGGGAGGAGTGCCATGAAAAACTTATGGGGATACCAGACGATAAAGCTATTGCGATCACGATTCTACGATACCACCCTATCAATCTTCGAATCCTCCATCTCAAACGTCTTCGTCAGGAATAGCGGTGGAGCCACTTATTTTTCTTTTTATCTACTTAATATTCTCGGAGATTAAATAAAGCTAACTCTTATGAGCTCTTCACTTGGACCTCATACTCGACCATGCCCTCCTCTTCTTCCGCTCTCACACCACCCAGAACCGCCTTGTAGCCCTCTTTTCCGCCTCCACTATCGTTGCTGCTGCCACCTCCTTCAACCTCCGTAACTACTAGATGATGCTGATTCCCCAAGCTCACTGGTGGAGACTACTCTGTCGCCTTCCCTATCGCTTGTGCCCTCGAGATGGTCCATGCCATCTCCCTCATCTACGACAACTTCCCCTACTTGAACGTCGCCCACTCCACCATGGCCGCCCCTCCACCCATGCCTGCTTTGGCACCCTCTTCCCCATCGTCTTTAGCCACATTGTTGCCAGCACCCCGCTAGACCTCATCCCCTCAGCCACCATCCTCCACGCCCTCATCGATCAAATGAAAAAGCCATCATACTTGACGATGTAGAGTTGAAAGATGTCTCTTTCTAATCAGCATCGTCCGTAGAAAAGAGAGTAGAAAAAAGAAGAGCACAAATATTAATTAATAATAAATATTCTTTTCAGATGGTACAATAAAATTCATGAGAAAATGAGTTAACAATATATATATATATATATATATATATATATATATATATATATTAATATTAAGTCCTCCATATTTTTTTTTAAGATCCAAATCGCCACACAATCAAAATTATTTTTTAAAATAAAAAATAATATCAATATATATTATGTAAATAAATGTTTTTTTTTTTTTTTCAGAACAATAAATTATGCTAACCGTTAAAACTTTGAAATCCATTAGTGCAAGTACACGGTCTTAAGGCCCCTCCATCAAAGCGTCTCCCTTCTCCTACTCCCAGCTTCCGACTCTGCTCTTTCTGAGCACTAAAATTATTCAAGTACAGAAAATAAAAATCGTTCGCATAGGTTCAAGCATCTGGATCCAATTGAGTGTTGGGTATTCCAAGTGCAGTCTCTAAGATATAAAAATAGAAAGAAAAGAAAAAACGAAGCACTAATTACAGTAGATCAAACGTACAGACTCAGACAGAAAAGAGGATTTTGTGGGAAATAAGGAAGAAGACAGGATCATGTGTACCATCGAGGGAGATTAGACGTTAAAAGACCGAGCTCCCTCTGCCTCAATCTCGCAACAGCAATGCGTCGTTCGTCGTGGATTTTGGGGGAAAAGGAAGGAGGCGGAATCGTGTATACCATCAAGAGATTAGACGTGAAAAGATCGAGCTCCCTCCGCCTTGATCTCGCGATAGCCATGCGTCGTTCGTCTCCCTAATGCTGCCGCGGCGTGGGCAGCGATTTTCAGAGAGGTGGGAATGCCGACGATGTTGCAATGGACATCGCGGAGTCTTCTGATTCTTTTTATTTTACGATCCGCGCGTGAAAAACCTTAATACGTGGCGTATTAGAAAAATTTTGATTTGTTAACTTAAAAATACTCGTTCATAAAATATTATATATATATATATATATATATATATGATTATCAGTCGGTAAGCTTTTGAAGCTTTACAAAATTTAGTTTGAATCAATCAAGCCGAAAGGCCGAATGGGCTCAATTTGTTCAATGACAAACCCAAAAGGCTTAACTTGATCCAAATCCTAAACCCTAATCTCCATTCCCTTAGCCCTAGAACGTCTGGCTTGAACCTCCACAAAAATAAAAAAAAATCATGAAAATAAGAAATAAATCTCCTAAAAACACCCAAATCATTGAAGAAGCATCAATAATTGAACAAAAATGAAAAAATAATTTGGTGGGCTCGATTGCCATTATCATCCATGGTAGGTGAGCGCCAACGGGGGCACAACAACGTTCTTGACCCGATGGACATTGCCGTGGTCTTTGCCCTATGAAGATGGAGGCAGCAAACCTCAATGCAACTAATTTGGCGAGTATCCGCGCCGGTATCTTCAATTGAAGACCCAAACTTTTTGAATTCCGTCGTTGTGGGTGCAAACCTTAGCCTCAACAATGATATAGTGGAGGTCAGTAAGCTAGGCCCAAGCACTCGAAAGATCTCGGAAAGAAGGCACCAAGTCAAGTCAATAAACTCAGGGCAATAAGGTTATCGAGATTAGCAAAGGAGGGGTTAGGACGGTGGCACCAAGGGAGTTAGCATTGTAATCAAGAGGAGAGGAGAGAATATAGGGAAATACAAAGGAAATTAGAGAAATTGGAGAATGTTTATGGAACTTGATATGGCCGAAATGGGAAGTGATTAGTGGATGAGGGCACTAGGGGTTAGTGATCATTTCACGGTTTTGGATGTTAACCAGTTAAGAATTTTAAGGATTTTAGGAATCATGCGTTCAAGCTTTGAGCCCAACTTAGGCATATGAATATGACCCAACTTGAAACTAGTCTAGCTCAACGACCCCTAAGCAGATTGGGTCCGTTCTGAGCCCTATCAAAACATGAGATATCTGACCCAAAATTGGGTCCGTTTTGAGCCCTATCAAAACATGAGATATCTGACCCAAAATGGCACACCGCAAAAAATAGGGGAATAGCTGATGGCTATCTAGATTAAAACGCCAAGAAATGTTGGCCGTTAATCACGATCTCAATGCGCACACGTACAAGCATCGCCATTAATCTTCCTCCTCCTCCTTGTCTCCATCTCCACCAAAGGGGAATTGAAAAGCTCATTTGTGTACCTGCCAACTACTATTTGAATAGTAACCATTGTATTTTCTGTTGATGCTTTGCGATTCATGCTACGATCCTCTTTCGATTGATTGCCGGCGATTCGGTGGGTTTGGACAGTCGGCAACACCAGAGGTATAGGGAGCAACCCCGTGAACTGTCAAGAGGTGGCGACGGCGAACAATAGGCCGGAGATGGCGGGGAGAAGGCAGGGGAATGGGCACCCGATTTGGATCTCTTCAGAACCAGTGCCGGCGGTGATCGAGGAGTTGATGCATCGGTTCCTGAATGTAGTCCAGCTCCTGATGGAGGAGGTACGGACGGACACAGAGGCATGGATGACCACAGCAGTGGTGGCCAAAAGTCTCAGGCATCGAGTGGGGGTCGAGGCGGCGATCTGAGAGTTTCGAGCATAAGTCAGAATCAAGGGGGAGGTAGCGGGCTTCATCCTGGACCAAGGCCACCTCCTGTTCCGTTTCGCCAACGAAGGTGAATGAGAGGCGGTCCTTGGCAACCCATGGGTTGTGGCAGGTCAGGCCATGGTGGTGGAGCCATGGCGGCTATGGTTTCACCCAATGGAGGGCTCGATCCGATCGGCCCTGGTGTGGGTCTGGTTGCTGGAACTCCCAATGGAGCTCCAGGGGGAGGCAGCGGTCCGAAGCATTGTGGCGCTGGCTGAAAAGATGGTAGCGCTGGACGACTGCACGGCAGACCGACGGTGACTCGATTTTGCATGAGTCTATATTAGACTGGACCTTCGACGACCACTATGACCGGAGGTAATGATCGACGGTCCTGAAGGCCCCCAATGACAGAGGTTTGTCTATGAGAATCTAAATGGGGTGTGCTTTCGGTGCGGCTATTTCCATGTACCGACGGCATGTCCGACCTGCAGAGAAGGAGGGAGCTCTTCGTTGGGCCTCAGCATAGAGAATGTGCTCTACAATGAAGGAAAGGAGGAGTTGGGGCCATGGCTGGTTGCGGTCCGGCAGTGGCTGATGGCAGAACAGAGAAGAAAGGGACCGAGTCAAGTCAAGGCCCTTTAGTGGGAACAAGATTGGGCCAATCTAACATTGGGCCCACCCAAGATGACCCAAATCGAGTTAACTTGGTGGAGGGATCCGACGGTTACCAAGGTTGCACGGCATCGACCCCTCTTGGTTCGACGGCTAGATCGGAGCCAGGGTGGGGCATGGTGTTGGGTGCGGGTATGGGTGCGGCCCAGCCCGCCAGCATACTTGGCCCATTGGAGGACTGCATGATGGAGGAGTGCCCATGCATTGCGGGCCTAACTATGGCACGGACGGGAGGAATGGAGGCGGGCCCTGCCTAACCCAAGCGCGCCCGGTCGAGTGATTTTGATGTGGGCTGGGTGCAAGAGAAGCCCAAGGGCAAGGAGAAAGGATCCTTAGAAGGAAAAAAAGGCCGATCCTCTGTAGTTAAAGCAAAAGGCAAGGCTCCCACCTATTCGGAGACTCAGATAAAGGTGGCTGCTGCTACACAAAAGTTGGGGGTCTTTCTATTTTCTACCGGAATCTCTGGAGGTGGGGATTTGAATGTGGCTCTAGAGGATGTAGGGGCAAAGGAGATGGAGCACCTTGAGCTAGAGATGGTGCAAGACTTGGACCATAATGAGGCTGTGGTCCAGCTGAGGTAGGCTATTCAGGAAGGGGAGGGGAGGGGAGGGGAGGCTAGCTGATGGGGGTTTGTCGATAGTGGGATCGGAGGTTGATACTCAGATGGAGGGGGTCGTAGGACTTGACCCTCCACCATGCCACTCTTCCTAATGAGATTGCTGATTTGGAACACTCGGAGGGCCGGGAAGCCCTCCTTCCGAACGACGTTCGGAAGACTTATCCAGTAGCATGGTACTGACATTTGTATCCTCCTTGAGATGTGATTGTCGGGGAGGAGCCTTGACCGAGTCAAGAGATGGATTCCGCCTTCATGGTGTTCTTATGCCATACAGTCTAGAGGTTTGGTTGGAGGGATCTTGGTGCTGTGGTGTCGTGGCAATATTAGGGTGGACGCTTTTTATGGATGTGAGCAACAGATTGCTTTGGTCATCTCCAAGCAGACGGGTGGTCCATGGCTTTTATCTGGGGTGTATGTGAGCACTGAATATAGGGAGCAGAGGATCCTCTGGTCTAAGATAGCTAGACTTGCTATAAAGGGCCTACCCTCCCTTATTGTCGGGGACTTTAACTGCATTATGGGGCCCCATGAAAAAATGGGTGGCAGACAATATACTGATACCATCGAATCCAGAGAGTTCAGGGAGTTCATTGATGATTTGGGTTTGATTAATCTAGGCTACATTGGTCCCAGATTTACTTGGTGCAACAATCATCTTGCAGGTGCTAGAGTTGGGAGAGGATTGATTGAGCCCTAGGCACCGTAGGATGGCTCCAGCATTTTTCTGCACATCAGGTGCACCACCTACCGAGGATTGCTTTGGATCACTATCCGCTCCTTATTACTACTAATGGCCCTCGCCTGCCCAGAGCTCCATTTAGATTTAAGAAGTTCTGGACCTTTTATCAGGGATCGTGAGATCTGATTAGGGAGGTATGGAGGATGCCGATCCATGGGGATGCGAGATATCGGGTGACTTGGAGGATGGAGTTGGCATAACGCAGGCTCATCCAATAAAACTAGCTTGAAGTTGGTGATATTTTCAGACGTCTTGAAGGGGTGGAGGCGGATATTGCTGAGCTATAGAGGAAAGAGAAGCAGAATGGTGGACTCCAGGAGTTGGATCTGTGAGAGCTTCGTCACAAGCTCTTTGAGTACCACTCTCTCTTCAGATAGCAGGAGATTCTTTGGAGGCAGAAGTCTAGGGTGCAGTGGATCAGGGAATAAGATCGAAACACCTGATTCTTCTACCAGTCTAGGAGGATCAGGAGATCTTTGAACCATATTAGGCAACTGAGGGACATTGATGGCAACATTGTGGAGGATAGCAACGAAATCAAAGACCAAAATTTTCAATTCTTCAGGTCTCGTTGGACAGCCCCTTTGGGTGCGGGTGATTGGCTCTAGGGGAGAATACAACATTGTCTTGTCCTATGACGGTTGATGAGGTTCGGGGGTCCCTATGGTCTCTTGGGGAAGATAAAGCCCTAGGGCCGGATGGCTTTCCACCCTTCTTCTTCCATCGATATTGATTGATCATTGGTGCCGAGGTGATTGATACTACTACAAAAATGATCTATGACAGTGTATACTATGGCAGTAATTTTCAAAACCACTACCATAACTCCTACGATAGCGGTTTTTGTTAACCGCTGCTATAGGTCCCATAGGTCGGACCTATGGCAGCGGTTTATGTAACCGCTTCTATAGGTCTGATATATAGCAGTGGTTATCAAAAATTACTATCGTAGATCAAATTTATAGCAGTAATTTCTAAAAACTGCTGTCATAAGTTAGACTTATAGCAGCGCTAATTATGAACCACTGCTATAAACTGATTTATAGCAGCGGTTAATTATAACCACTGCCATATTTTTTTAAAAAATATTATATAATTTTAAAATTTAATATCTATTTTCATCATTCATTATCTAAATAATTATTATTAGAGTGTCATCGCAAAAGATCGCCTCGATCCGATGGCTCTAGCTTTGTCGATCAGAAAAATTTGATTTCGATGATCACGAACAACGATGCGATGATCTGATAGATAGAGATCTCCAATAGATTCAAAAATCTACAACAATGATCTTGATGATATTTATAGTGTACTATCAAAATTTTATTTTAATTAAATATCATTATCTTGGTCAATTTAGTATGGGTTAGTTTCGATCGTTAACTGATAAACGAGTGATCAAAGGACCAAATGGTGTTCGATTATAACATAATTTTTTTTATAAATGATCTTAGCTATTAATTTAATTATTTTTTATGATAGTGATTATAAAATTCAACTCGTGAGATGAAGAACGATCGAAAATTATACATCTTCTGATAACCATTTTGAAACTTCATTGGTTGTTATGCTCGTATGCTTTTGCAATATTTACTTAATATGAATAGTTTATATAAAAATAATTTAAATTTTATTATCATTATCATATAAAATATTTAAAATTATAACAAAGATTATTTAACTAAAAAATTATCTCATAATTGGATGCCGTTTAACCCTTTGATCGCTTATTTCTAATTTAACGATCGAAATTATTCTGTACTAAATTGATCATGATAACGATATCCGATTAAAATGAAACTTTGATAGTATGCTACAAACATTATCGAGATCATCGTTACAGATTTTTGGATCTATCGAAGATTTTTATCTATTTGATCATCACATCATCGTTCGTGATCGTCGAAATTAAATTTTTCTAATCGATGAAGCTAAGGCCATCAGATTGAGGCAACCTTTTGTAACAATACTCTAATGATAATTATTTAGATAATGAACGATGAAGATGGATATTAAATTTTAAAATTATATAATATTTAAAGAAAAAAAAGAAAAAAAATATTTTTCATCTATGGCAGCGGTTATCAAAAATCGCTGCTATTAATCTACTACAGCGGTTATAGAACCGCTACCGTAGATGTATAGCAGTGATTTTTGATAACTGCTATCATAGATCTATGACAGTAATTATCGATAACCGCTGTCGTAGATCTATGGTAGTGGTTCGATAATCATTGTCATAGATCTATAGCTGTGGTTCAATAATCGCTGCCGTAGATTAGGTTAAAAATTTTCAAATTTTTTCTTTCCTTCCGTATGCTCTCGATCTCTCTCGCTCTCTCTCTCCCTCCTCTTCATCACCGATGAGGCTCCTCCCCCCGATCGGCGTCGCCCCTCCTCCCCCCTGACTAGCATCGCCCCTCCTTCCCCTCCCTCTCCGCCCCCCATCATCGGCCGCCCCTCCCTGCCACCCGCCACCCCCCACCCCTTCATCCGACCTTCCCTCGGCCCCCAGTGAACCCCCTTCGGCAAACCCTCCTCCACCCTCGCTCGCCCCCCCGCGAAACCCCACCCCCTACCCCCCATTCGACCCTTCCTTGGTCTCCTGTGAACCCCTCTCCCGTGAACCCCCATCCGACCCTCCCTCGACCCCCTATGAAACCTCCCTCTGACGAACCCCCATCCACCCTCGACCCTCCGTCGGCTTTCTGTGAAACTCCTCCTCCACACTCTATCCTCCTCCGACCTCGATGCAAAACTAAACCCCCTTCCGACGAGACCCCCTTCACCATCCTTCGACCCCCGCAAAACCCCACCCTCCACCACCAGCACCATTCTGATCCTCCCCCGGCCGAGTGCGAAGCCTCCTTTGGCCTTTTCATCACTGTGCCCCCATCCCCGGCCACCCCAGCTCTCTCTCTCTCTCTCTCCTTTTTTTCTCTCTTTTCTATCTCACTATCTTGCTTTTATTTTGTAGGTTATCTCTAGTGCTGTCGTCCTCCTCTAGTATCGTCACCGATGATCCTCGAAGCTTTCGGTGCGATCCACTCTCTATTATCATAGGTATAATTTTTTTTAAATTTTATAGTATTATTTATTAATCATGTATATTTATAATAATTTATAAAATATTTATAATAAATATTATAAATATTTGTTATAAATATTATAATTATCTACATATCGTAATTTTTGGATCGTACCGTGGTGGTAGCCTTGGGCTATACCATGTTGATTGTTGTGGACTAGATCTATCAATGAATTAAATTTGGATCAAAATTTGGATATTCAGATCCGGATCCAATTTTAATTACTGGTACTGGATCCAAACCGAAATATTCGATGGATCTGTACTTGAGAGAGGAAGAGAGGGATCCGATCTCACCACCATCATTAATTATTTATGAATGTAATTCATGTTGTAGAATTTATTGCATAATATTTTTTGAATGTTTATATCTTGTTGCTTTTATTTATTGCATTGCATAATGATAGACCCATCAATTGATTAGTGTGCATAATCTCTAGCATTCGTACAATTATATATAATTATACGAATTAGAGAATTATATATAATAATCAATTGATTATCCAATATGGATAGTTTAAAAATTATAGATAATTTTATAAATAATTATAGTAATCAAATAATATGCTAAGAATTTTGAATAAAATTTTGGATAGTATTTTTCTTTTGTTCTCCCTACATGAGAGAACTAAGAAAAAATATTGCCAAAATTTTATTCGATTCCTATTGCATATTATTTAATTACTATAATGAACCTATAGAATTAATGTAATTTTTGAATGGAATAGAACCTATCTTTACCTATTAGTCGGTGATAGGATGCATTTATTGCATATCTAAAAATGATATTTAATTTGAGTTCCACACATGATTTACTTGTAGTATCATCATTTTTAAAATGGATAAGGGGTGGATGAAGTTTAGTAGGCTCTCGCCAAAATATAAGGCTGGATTTCAAAAATTTCTTGATTATGCTATAGAAAAATTTGGGGACCATGGATTGATCCAATGTCGTTGTAAAAAATGTATGGGTGGGCCGTGGCTACCTCATCAAGATGTCAATGATCATCTCACTATTTATGGCTTTAAAATCGGTTATGAAATTTGTTGGAACCAACATGGTAAGGGTAGGTCGTAAGGAGGCGATCAACTTGAAGGGGGAGTGAAACAAATGGTTCATAATATTTTTTCATTTGTTGGCCATAATGACGATACATCAAAATCCATGTTTGATCCTGTGATTGGTCGAATGACAAACAGTGAGGATGTGGAGAAGGTCCATAAGTTGATAGAGGATGCTAATATTCTGTTGTATCCCGTATGTGAAAAGATGGCGAAGCTTGAGTTCTTAATCCAGTTATATCATGTGAAATGCTCTAATGGGTTCGGTAATAATAGAGTGAACTGTATGCTAGAGCTTTTAGAGGACATTCTTTCGGATGATGCATGAATTTTGAAGAATAATTATGAGGCATCGAAGATTATTGAATAACTGGATTTTACTTATACCAAGATACATGCATGTTCCAATGATTGCATGCTCTATTGGAAGGGAGATGTCAACCATAATGAGTGCAAGAGGTGCGGTGTATCAAGATGAAAATAGAATAAAGATGGCATATTGACTCATGTATCTCAAAAGTTGATGTGGCACTTTTCTTTGATTTTGAAACTACAAAAATTATTTATGTCAACAAAAATATTGAAGGACATGAGATGGCATGAAGAGGATCGAACAAAAGATGATGTATTGAGGCATCCAGTTGATGGAGAGGCATGGCAAAAGTCTAATGAATTACATCCCAACTTCGCACAAGAGATACGTAATGTGAGGTTGGGCTTGTTATGCGATGGTTTCAACCCATTCAAACATATGAATACTGTCCATAGTGTATGATCAGTATTTATTCATGTTTACAACCTTCCACCATGGATGTATATGAAAAAATCCTTTGCTTTCATAACAGTGCTCATCCTTGAACCGATGGAGGTAGGTAATGCCATTGATGTTTATTTGCAGCCTCTTATTGTCGAGTTAAAATAGTTATGAAGCATTCAAGGTGTTTCAACTTTTGATGCTTTGCTGAATGAGTCATTCTCCATGCGTACAACACTTTTATGGACAATAAATGACTTTCCATCCCATGCACGAATGTTGGGTTGGAGCACCAAAGGTGAGCTAGTATATCCGATCTGTGAAAGAAACACCTGATCTAGAAGATTGACACATCGGAGGAGCTTTAGCTATATGGGTCATCGACATTTTCTCCATCGAAACTATCCATATAGAAAGAATGCACGCTCCTTCGATGGCACTATTGAAGAAGGTGAGATGCCTGGTCGGATGTCTGGGAGTGAAGTACTTAGAAAGTTGGATGATCTTGGTGTTGAATTTGGGAAAGATGATCTGATTGATGATAAAAGAAAGAAGCATCGACCAAAGAAAGATGACACATTTTAATTGAAGGAAAAAGAGCATCTTCTTTAACTTACCATATTGGGAGACAAACTTATTGCGCCACTGCTTAGATGTAATGCATATTGAAAAGAATGTATGCGAGCTTCTTTTGACAACAATCTTGAATATCAAGGATAAGACCAAGGATGACTTGAATTTTCGACTTGACTTGAAAGAATGGGGTATTAGAAGATCACTCCATCCACAGCCAATAGGAGGAGAACAGTGGAGGCTTCCTCATGCATGCTATGTTATGAATGCCTCCGAATGGTTCATATTTCTTCGAGTGTTGGAGAACATAAAGATCCTAGATGGATACTCAAGCAACATATCAAAGCGTATGAATAGTAAGGATGTCAAACTTGGGGGATTGAAGACTTATGATTATCATGTACTGATGCAGAAATTGATCCCAATAGCTATTCGCTGCATGTTGCCAAAAAATGTTAGAATGACGGTTATTCGTGTTTGCAACTTTTATAGAGATATTTGTACAAAGAGGTTGCTTAAGAAAGACATGAAGAAAATGAAGGCAAGGGCGATGACTATATTATGTATTCTAGAGAAGATATTTTCACCATCATTTTTCATGATTATGATGCATCTCATCATGCACATTGTAGAAAAAGTTGCACTTGGAGGCCCAGTGTTCTGTCGATGGATGTATCCTACTGAAAAAAATATTCAAACTCTAAAATTTTATGTAGGAAATATGAATCACCCAAAGGGATCTATGGCAGAAGATTATTTGGGTCAAGAGTGTATGAATTTTTGTACCATGTACTTAAACAAACTCGAGACACGTCGTAATCAGCCAATAAGAAATCAAGATGATCAATATGAATCAATTGAGCCTGCATTTGAGTCTATTCCATAGCTAGATGGACTTTTCACTTCATATTGTCTCACTAATTTGAGCATTGAGGAAAGGGATAAGGCACACCACTATGTGCTCTTCAACTATGATGTCATTAAGCCATACATAAGGTGAGTCACTTAGCATTATTTATTTCATAATAATTAAAAAAATATCTAATTATACTTAAATTTATTTTTTATGCTTGCAGCAAATACAAGAAGATCATAAGAGTAAAATATGGCGCTCTAAGTATGCGGAAGAAAGAGAAAATGCATAGCAATGACTTTTCTGAATGATTCAAAGATCATGTAAGTGATTATATATTCTTGCCTGATATAATTTATTGAAACATGTTTACTAATTAGGTGTCATCTCCTTAATTAGGTGTGGATATTGTTGCTCAGTGATGTGAGCCCTGAAGTACATGCTCTTTCAATGGGCCCTAATCGTACCGTGCATGAGTATAAATAGCTCATCATTAACGGCTACAGATTTAATATTCACAGCAGGTTCGTAAATAAGGTAACACAAAATAGTGGTATCATGTTAAGCGTCACCACTAGGTGTTATGCTAGCTCAAGGGATTCACAGTCTCGTACGGAGGATTTGAAATATTATGGCGTAGTGGAGAAGATAGTCATCTTGGACTATTATTCTAAAGGGAGGATCGCATTGATGATGTGCGATTGGTTTGACACTTTATCACAATCTGGGAAGAAGACTGATGAGTGTGGTTTTACTCTCGTTAACAAGCAATGCCATCTCTGTACTGAAGAACTATATATACTTGCCTCTCAAGGTGGTCAAGTCTTCTACGTTAATGATTCCTTGGAGCCTCAATAGGGTCTTGTTGTGAGGATGGTGTCTAGGCATATTTTTGATGATACCGAAGTTGATGACGATGTTGGACCATGCATGCAAAGTGCTCATCTAGGATAAAATTTATCTGATACTATCGAGGTTCCAGACATATTTATCAGGAGCGATGGTGATATCCATATTGTAAATGCAACTGGATGATGACTTCAACATTCTGGTATAAATTATTAAAGTCTAATTATTAATTTTTATTTAAATTTTTTTATTTTTTTAAAATTTTAGTTAAAGAGCTCTTTTTCTTCTGATCTTTGGAAGCTTAAGAAAAATATGTGCCATGCTGGTAGACAGTGCCATGCCAGTAGGTCGTGCTGTGCCGTGATGATCATTAAGAGAACCTCCATCTGGTATAAATATTAAAAACTATTTATTGATGCTATACTAATATTATTATTCAATATTTTATATTGATTAATGTTCATTAATGTTGCAGGTCATGATGATACCGAAATGTCATCTAACTTTCATCCCTGCCCCTCGGTGGGTAACGCACAGTTCAGCATTCGAGGAGCAGTTGGAGCATACTCCATCCATCTTAACACGTATTTTAGAGTCACAAACTTTGAGGATATGTTGGCCTGCATTTCAGCTCTAGCTCTAGCTTTGGCTCCAGTATCAGCTTCGGCTCCGGCTCTAGCTCCAGCTCCGATGATGTTGATTTAGGAAACTTTTGATGTATTTTATTTCTTTAAAAAAATATTATAATAAATTTTATTCGATAATAAAATTTTAGCATTTTAGAATAATTTTTATGTTTATTATATTTTTTGTGTTATATATCTATATTTATCAGATAAAATATATAAAAAAAATAATAATTTTAATTTTTTTAATTCTAAAAAAATCTGCGGCAGCAGTTTTATAACCGCTGCCATAGGTCCATGGTGCTAATAGTGCCAACCGCTGCATTACATCTATGGCAGAGGTTAAAATATCATTGCTATAGATTACCTATGGCAGCGGTTATGTAACCGCTACTATAGATAACCTATGACAGCGGTTACGTAACCGCTGCTATAGATCGATCTATTGCAATAGTTTATAAATCGCTATAATAGGCTATCTATGGTAGCGGTTCAAATAACTGCTATAACAACCGCTGCCATAGAGCTACGGCAACGACCGCAATGGCAGCGGTTAGAAAACCATTGCCATAGCCTATGGCAGTAGTTTTTTGGGCTATGGCAGTGGTTAGAAACCGCTGTCGTAGTTCTTTTTTATAGTAGTATGAGGCTATACAGAGAATTTTTGAGGTTAAAAAAATTTCAGAGCAGTGAAAGAGGATGCTGATTACCCTCATCCCGAAGAAACCTGATGTGACTGCTCTTGGGCACTTTAGGCCTATCAGCTTATGCAAGAGAGATATCTAATATCATATATCTCTATATAATCAGATCTAATCCATGGCATATTCTGATACATCTCATGTATCGAAATTTCATCATATTTTTCATATCCTAAATTATTCATAATAATTTAAAAAATTAGATTTTAAAATTTGATCTATCAAATAAATCCTAACTATAAACTATGTAGAACTTATTCTACAACAAGTCTAAGACAATACATCCAAATCACATCTCATATGATGTTTAAAATTAAATAATTTTATTTGCTATTTTTTAGATATTATTATAATAATTATAATATCAAAAAAATAGTAAATAAGTAGATCTAAAATATGGGTTAATACATAATAAATTAAAACATGCAAGACTATTCTTATAGAACTATTCTATTTTAGAACTAGTCATGCATGATTTTCTATCTAGATTCCTAATCATTTAATTTTAAATTTTTCTCTGATTTTTAAGATCTAAATCACATCTCATGTGATATCTTAACATTAATTATTTTTTAATTAAAATAAATTTAAAATCAAGATCTAAATACTTTTTAGAACATGGCTCTTGATAGCCCTTGAAGGAAAATCTGATTTTTCGATCTAGATTCTTCAGATCTGATCAGATCAAGAGATATATTTCAAAATTTTTCTTTGATCTATATCATATCTGAGATGTTTTAGATTGATTCTTATTATTTTAATAATTAAAATAATTTAGATAAATTAAATCAAATTTAACTTACCTTAATTGATAATCCTATTACCCTTGATGATCCTGTATGCAGCGGAAGGTTCTGGATCTAGCCACGCAAGTGCTGCCTTCCGATATCCACTCGGACTGGATCTGAGATTCTTTTCTTCTCTATCACTTCTCAAAAATAGATCTGGATTGATCTGGAGGATCTTCAAACCTTTTTTGAAGATCAGCAGTCGTCCTTTGCAGCAGTGCAGCCTTTTGCTTATTATCACCTTTCTTTGATCTGGATCGCACCAACCAAGCTCCAAAACTATTTTGGACATGGAGAGGAGAGGGAGAAGAAGCTTTGGCATGGAGGAGGAGAGGAGAAAAGGCCTTGGGCATATGGAAACTCTTAGCATCTTTATTTGAGTTGGGTACAGGGTCTTATTTATAGACTAACTATGATCCAACTCCTCTTCTTCCCAACCAATCAAACCTTGTGAAATCAGATCTAAATCTGATTGGGGGAATAGAGTCCTGATTCCTCCTTAAAGGGGCCTAAGACCAGTCAAACTGGATTCTTAGAAGAACTCTAATTGGAATCCAAAAGGGAGGTGGAGTCCTTTCCAACAAGGACTCCAGGGTGCCTCCAACTTGGGCAGCACGCTAGGGTGGCGTGCGCCCTCTCCTTGCCTGGTTCTGGCAAGGGACAAGCCCCACCAGCTCTCCAATAGGTGTGTGACATGTGGTCAAAAGTCAAAGTGTCAATGGTCAATGTTTGACCAATCAAAGGTAGACTTTTGACCAAAGTCAAAGAACAAGAAATGGCAGGTGACCAAAAATGGCAGGTAATGTCTTACAAAATAAGACAACCTTTTCTGACTTGGACAACCTCCAGTCAGACCATATGAAAGCCTCTGATTGAGCACAAACTCCTTTGGCTCAGACAGGACAACTTATTTATGATAGTAAAAGAAGAACGTTAGGTTCAATCGAGTGCTAGCACGATTTTCTTGAACCTAATTGAATTCATTCAGATCAATTGAACTGATCAGTTCAATTGATGATCACAAATTCAAACCCTTATTTTGTGACAGTTAGTTCATTTTGTATGGTATGGGATATGTCATGATCTCTATCATCGACATCATCGAAACTCCTTTCGATGGATCAGAACTCTTCTGATCTGAACAGCTAGAACGATCGATCATCTAAATCATTCTAATTGCTCCCAAAATCCACCAGTGACACCTAGCAGTATATGGTGGCAAACCATCCATAGAGCTGAATGCGAACCTCTTGTGCAGCTACCTGTGTGATTAAGTTCTTCTATCTTGAGTCCCGATCAGATTAGGGTTTAGGTGAACTCGTCAAACCCTAGTTCCTGTCATATGATGTAATCATTCGATTCGAGTCCGATGTGAAAATCTAAATAAAAATTCTTTCTATTATTTCACTCTGCCATGGCCATGGCTTCTGGACTTGATTCTCATGATCATCATAGGGCTGCTCCTCTACACCAAGGTAGATTAGATTCCATCTTGATGCCATTCAAGTTCCTACAATGAACATGCTATAGCCAACATACACCTCAGGGTTCCATAATGGCTAGGAGACCGAGTAATGGTGTAGTCAAACTATAAACCCCTCAAGGTGAACTGTCGATGCACGCAGATCAAAGAACCAGATACACTACTGCAGAGCATCGAGTCAGTCATTGACGAGAAGGTAGACTTCCCTAATGACTACTCGAGGTGGTCACGCTCAGTGCCCTCGTTCTCTAAGAGTACCTGTACTCTCACTCCGGTGTCTCCACACCGTAGACTCAAGACTCATCTAGTAAAGAGAAGTGATTGTACACCAACCTTCTGGATCAATCACCATCCTCGTGATGATCTTATGGTCGGGAGCAATTTATGAGTTAATAATGATTATTCATGTCTTAAATTTTGAACTCTTGAAAATATGAATTATCATTGCCATTAACTCAAAGGATGTATCACAGACACTAAATACACATATGTGATAGAAAATAATCCATTTATTAATGTTAGTCAAAATTATAATTTTGCCCCTAGAAGTGTATTACAAGTGTCAGCCAATTCTGGCTTCTAGGGCACATATATCTAACAATCAGCACATAAGATAAATAAGTAAGAGGAGAGGGGACACCCTTGTTGGAGGCCACAGATCGAGTGAAAGAACTCGATCGGAGAGTCGTTGATCAGAATGACAAAACTCGAGCATTCCATACAATCCATGATCCAGTCCATCCACCTGCCACAAAAGCCAAATTCCTGAAGAGTTAGTTGCACAAACCTCCATCTCATGCGATCATACGTGCGCTCCATGTCAAGCTTAATCGCCATCAAGCATTGATGAACAAGGGCCCACTGCAGGTCATGCATGAACTCCTAGGCAAATAGGACATTATCAGTGATGCAACGGCCATTGAAAAAAGCCCCCTACTCCTGGTTGATCAACCATGGAATAATCGACTTTAGACGACCAATCAGAATCCTTGCACACACCTTATAAAGGGTGGTGCATAAGCTGATAGGCCTAAAGTGCCCAAGAGCAGTCACATCAGGTTTCTTCGGGATGAGGGTAATCAC